>JAHZNJ010003758.1:0-10119 GCA_027744475.1 Lepidocyrtus cf. sotoi NNG-2020
TGATGAAGGAAGAGGCGGAAACAAAAGGAAAAAAAGTTGGATTTGTTTAGGATATTTTTACTCACGAGCGCAGAATGAAGCTTAGCAATTTCCCTGGCAACATCCAACGGAACTTTATCCATTCTAGCTTTTTCCAGGTGGACTAGTCGATTTCGTAATTGGGATATTGTGACTTGCTTCTGGCGAACCTCTTCCATGTGGTTACGGCTGCTGCTTCTTCCATCCTCATCATTTGTTGCCAAGAATCCCCCAACAATGACACCGACGACACCATTGTTGCCACGGGCTTCACCAGCAAGCACGGGGCCTGCCACGCAACGTTTTTGTTGTTGTTGCTGCTCCTGATGCTGCTCGTACGATGATGCCACTTCTGACGAGGATGATCGTCCGTGTGCGTTTCTGCTGCTGCTGCTATTAATACGATCGTTATGATGAGGTGGAGTCCCTTCGTTGTAGGTATTACTGAATAACAACTCGTCTTCTTCTAGCTGAAAAGAGAAGGAAGGAATTAGGAATAAAGAGATGGGAGTCAGCCGAGCGGGTTCTATTTAGACGTCAAAAGTCAATTTAATCCACTTTCATTTCATTTTCTGGGTGCTGTGTTGCCGCTGCGGTGATGTGATTGCAGTACTTTTTCGTTTATTCTGGGTAAGGGGGAAACCTGAGACTTAAATAATGTTATTTCGCAAGAGACAAGTGAATTTCTCACAAATTGTAAGCTGTTGTGGTAGCTGCTGCTGCTTGTTTGTTTGTTTGTTGTTGGTGGTCTTCTTGCTGCTGCAGCAGTGGCGCTGATAATTTGATTAATTGGCAAAAGCTCTTATTGAACCACGTTTTATTAAGCCCATACTACTAAATCAAATCCACATAACCAATTTACGTACCAATAGCAAAAATTTAAGCTAATTCCTTCGCGCTACCATTCACACGTTCATGCATGCAGTGCAAGCCGTTTAATAAAAACAAATATCGACTAATTATGTACAATTTACAAGAGGTAGGAAAGCCTTTTCCACACCAGCATGACGAATGTAAACACTCAAACATTATTTACATGTATGCAAAGTTTCCAGAATTAATTACGTAACTTTGCAAAAATTTTTAGGCGAATTAACAGGAAGAGAGTTGCTATTGCTAATTAAAGAGAGGGAAATATAGTTAACGAGAAGCACTCAATATTTTGCTGATTTTCCTTTTTCCAATTATAATATTTATGTAATTAGGTAAACGCTCCAGCTTTTGCTCATTTCATTAATTTTATCAAAAACTTCCTTTCTTTAATCAAAGTTCTCTCATCTGAATTGTTAATTGAGTTTGTTGACCGACCTACAAGGGTGGTGGTAAGGATGATGAACTGTCTGACTAATAAGGTTGTAAAAAAGAGAAAAAGGGAAGGGCAAGGAAAGAAGAGTTTTGTAAATAAAGTGCGATATAAGCCAAAAGCATCAAACAAACAGATTCTGTTTTTGCAATAATTCTACCCCATCGTCCTGCATTTTTGCTGACGAAGCGTTATTATTGACATAATTTGTCTTTGACTTTAGTGTTGTTGAAAGGAAATTGCTGAATAGTGAATCTCAATCAATTCCCGAAGTAATTGTAATAAAGAAATAATAAAAGGAAGTAAATTCCCTTTTAAAGATACTCGAAGTGATATTCGTCGAAGCTGTTTACATGGACACCTATGCTAGCACGAAAACTGGTTTGAAACCTGAGTTCCCCATCTAGACTACTAAACTACTCTTAGGTAGTCAGTCAGTCAAGGTCTTTACTAAAAAATGACTCAGCTAGAGTTCTTCTTTCTATCTCCCTTCTCCATTTAATCTTTTCCTGTCCTTCGCGTTTTCATAGTTTCACACAAACTGTAGCTGTGCTCATTATTTAGCTTCTTCTCATCAACAACCAACAAACAAAACCAGAATACCAAAGTTCCTGCTGCTGCTGACTCATTCATTCATTCATTCTCTCACTCTCAACTCTCATCCACCCGTCTACTTCTCATCTCCCACTTAGCAAATGAACCGAAAACTGTTAATAATATAAAGGCAAAAATCTTTTGAAAGTGAGTAAGCAAAAGCAGAGGCCTTTTAATTTCGACAGAATAAATGTAACCCGTAGTGATCAACAACAACGCAACGATAGTGAGTGTATAGTCAACCGAAACAAGAATATTATTATTATTATTACTGACAAATTTCCCCATCCTTCCCCCTTCCATGTTTCCATGGCGTGTAATTGTACAACAAGTACATGTTTCCTTTCAAATTGCATTATGTCAGCTCGCTTGTCTAAGAGAAAAAGTTTTTGATGTCAAACTAATGTAAGTATGTGAACACTTTATCAAACACTTGCACACGTTTCCGTTTCGCGGACAACAACAGAGAAAGTCTGACAGTATGGCTGATAAACTTCTATCTGCTGCTGCCTGCTGCGGATGCTTCTCGGTCCATGCTCGTGCTTGTTGCGCATTTTACTTTCAAAGAATAACAATGTACGTAGCACAAGCCTACCGCTTACGTTCTACGGGAAATACAGAGGAATTGTTTTTGTCTTGTTTTGCTCGCTGATTTATTCACAAACAACACATTAAGTACACACCATCTCCACATACTTACATCTTCAAGCCATCGAGCTCCTCTTTCTCTTCCTCTGCTCAACAATATAATAAATGATAATAAACAATCTTATATTTATTAGCTGGAAAAGGGAAACTATCTGTTATCGTTTCCCCGAATAAAAAGATAAGATTTTGGAACAGAAAGCCGACGCAAGGCAAAAGGAAACAAAGCAGGCTTTTCATTTGTATTATAAAATTAATGGCTTATGGGCAAAAGCAAAAGTAGAAAGAACTTTTCTGTAAAGATGAACAGATAATTGCATAAAAGCAAAGAACAATTTTGATGAGTTTAGTTTTTAATATGTAAGAGCGAGATTGGAAGGAAAATAACTTACGTCACCGTTCAACCTAGAAAAAAGCAGGCTGGTGCTTTGGCTGAGACCTTCCCCCGAGTCGAATTCGTCTCGAAGAAGCTCGTATTTCTTCCTCAGTTGGTTGAGTTCCTTTCTGGTCTCCCTGTGAGCACAACGCTCTAGGTGAAGCATGGCCAAAGCGTCTAGAGGGCTCCTCCCGTTGATTTGTAACTGGAAACCGGGATCTCCTCCAGAGGACGAATTAGTGTTATTGTGAGATGGAGAGGAATTAAGATTAAAATGATTAGGGAATCCTCCTCCAACACCACTACCATTGCCGTTACTCCGTTGAGAACCTCCACCAGTAGTAATTGGGTGCAGGATTCCAGCAGAGGAATGAACGTTTATCTCTGTTGATGAGCTCAAATGTCTCCGATCCATTTGCATTTCCTCCACTTCATCCACAGGCATAATCTCACTACTCGTTCCATCTAAAGAGTCTGGCTCGCCTGAGTAAATATTTTCTGCAAAAAATTAAACATGCAAAAGTCAAGATTAAATTCTATAAAGACAACCTCATTTCCTGCTTCAACTCGTTAAAGTTTCGTGGCTTCTTGGAAAGTTTATTTCAGTTCTTATTTTCTTTTTTGGTTTCTTTGAGTTTTCAAGGAAATCAGAATGAATTTTTAAAAACTTTTATTTATTATGTTGATGGGAAACTGAAACTTTCTTTAAATTAGCTCAACAGTTTGGGTTGCGTTTCTCACTCCAGCAAAAGATAAAATCGATTCCGCAGTGGTTGTCTTCCTTTTCTTTTTTGCGGGATGAAGGATGGAAGAGTAGCACCAAAATTTTGCAAGTTAACTTAGCAGGAAGAGCACCAGAGAGCTTGGCTCCCATCCTGAGGTTAAAACGGCTGAGTTGACTGATAGTATGAAGAGAAGAATAATGGGGTTTGTTGGCTGACCTTGCATCAGAACAAGTTGCCTATCTTTCTCACTATCCCTCTTTTCCCCAACCTGTTATTCACTCATATCAGCTCATGTTTTGCTTTATGTGTGGAAACCTTCGTTGTTGACTTTCCACTTGACTTTGCTTTCTAAGATGTTTTGTAAACTTCAAAAAAACACGAATTAGACTAGGATCACAACCAGATCCACAAGACAAGGACTTTATCATCGCATCTTCTTCACCAGCATTACACCTCAAAACCCACAAAAGTATTTTCTATCTATTCTAAAGACAGCAAAAAGTCACAGCAAAGAGTTTGAGTTTGAGGCTTTTTCTCCCATTCCCACTCTCCACTACTCTCATGTCAGGCTGAATTTAAGGCAGATCTCAAAAAGGTTTATGCCATTATACTATGTAGAATTTCGAAAAACGTTAAATCTGAACCGTTTCTTCACAAAGTTCTTTAAAATTCAGTTGAATTTGATAATGGTCATAATGGATAAAAACGAAAAACTGCTAAGGTGTCAATGACATTTCCCATGCTTAACAATGAACACATGCTTGAAGGACTTGCGTTTAATTTTAAAAAAAGCAAAACAAACTTTGCAATAAGAATTGGTTTGTTTTTGTAGAGAAGTGAGTAAAGTTATTTTATTTTCACTCATTCATTAAAAAATAGAATCGCCTTCAGAAAGGATCCTTTTCTTTTTCTCCCTATTTTTCGTAATATTTATCTTTGGTTTATTTGCTTGAAAGACTTAACTTAACTTAAGCATTCAATTTCCAGTCCAGCTCAAATCACGAACCATCCATTCATTCTCACAACAAAGCAAAGCATAAAATGCAAAATGAAAGTAGGAAGTGGCAAGGATGGAGTTGGAACAAAATGGAAACAAAATACTGCATTTCCTGCCTCTTCATAGTATCTGCTTCCTTTTTCTGTATTTGTCTGTGTTTTTCTTTCTGGATAAGAGTCACAAGCAAACAATATGGAGTAGGAGGACAAACAAGAGAAGAATACTATTTCCACCACCACTACTTCATTCTCTTCTGTAACCTTTTTCTTTATTTAAGTCCAGAAGCAATTGTTGCAATGCCTGCCTACTCGAGTTTTTTATTTCTGCAAATAATCTCATTATTACTTTAGATTAGGAAAAACATTGGACTGTATTTTTGTTCGACATTTATTTTATTTTTTTTTGTCAATCTACATTCCGTTTCACTGCCTCTTGACTTTTCTTTACAGATGCCTACCTACAATCTCTCTTTCTATCTCCATTTTTTACGACACAATCATTTCTGCTTCACTTTCCCCGGTGCGTTGCTAGCTGCTGTTGCATTGGAAATGAAAACGACACTCCTATCGCAACCAATTATCGTCACCTACCTATCTCGATCCAACACCAACACAACTAGAACCGTTAACATCATAGAATCAACGTTGTCTCATTCCATTCCTTTTTATTCCCTGTTCGTCTACAGGAATACGCCACACTTTCAGCAGCAGCTATTCCTTATTGTAATAAAAATACGGCTGTATTGATTTTTTCTTTGAATATTGAAAAAAAATATAAATATGGCGTTTGCAATGCAACGTGTTCTGATTTTTTCTACCTCAGTCCTTCGTTTTCTTTCCATCATATTTTCTTCCATTTCATTTTTTGACATTGGAAAAGAAAATAAAAAGGAAAAGCTCACAACAATTTTCTTTTCATAACAGGAGAAGTAAATATTCTAGCAAAATATTTTTACTGTGCATATTATATACCTAGTAGTATTCAGTTTAGTTTCCCCATGTTGTCTTCAGGCAAGATTTATTTTTGAAGTTTGCAAACACAAAAGTTAGGCTCAAGATGATGATGTAGCTTAGTTAGTAAAAACATGGTAAAAGCAGCCGATGTTTCACCCAAGGGGGCAACCAATCCGCTAGAGAAAATTAGCTTTAATTACTTAATGGGCTCCTCACATCACAACACAACAATCCTATTATTATTTAAGAGGATAAGAGAAGCACCGCATTAAATTAAGCTCTGATTATGCTCGTACAATGATTATTTATAATTTACGAGCAATTCATTATCATAGTTCATCTAAAAAAAGTTTTATTATCATACATAACTACATTCTAATTTAATCGCGGTATTTAATATTATTTTTTGTACCTACTAATTATTACTATTATGAGCGGCAGCTAGCTACTTTGAAGGTTTACGCGATGAAAAAATAAGGTTGTTGTTTTATAGCTTAATAAACGCTCTAACCTTGATTCAAGTTGCCTTTGTCATTATCTACCGAACCAGAGAAGCATCCTACACTTACACATTACATTTGCGTTTCTCTGTCAAAAACTTCTTTTAAAACCAATTAGCAATAAAAAGGGGAAATGGAGGGCAGGTATGAAGAATAGAAGTTCAGTTCAGTTAAAAAACTTTTTTCCGTCTTATCAGCTTAAATTAGCAACGATGAGCGAACAACAGCAGCTGCAATGCTGCTACAAATCGTGTTACATTATTTGTTCGACAACAAAAATCACAGTACGGCATTGCAATCACACAAATTAATATACAACTATTCACCAAATTTACAACAACAGCATTTAAATGTGTCGTCAATTCTGAATCAATCCAATAATGCCTTCTTCACAGTCTGATTGTGAGCAGTCAATTGTTTGAGTTTGAAGTCGATCGGGTTGTCTGACAGGCGATAGAACTCCACTGACTACAGTTTTTACAAATCAAGAAGAAAACAAGAAAGTTTTAATACACGGAACATATTGCGTAGGTGGGGAAGGGTAGGAGGAAATGAAGAAAACAACAATAGCAATAAACAATAATGGAACTGAGGTAAAACGGGACCCTCATCACTTGTAGTCGCTAAAAATAATATAGAAGACCTGCACAACTCAACCGGATCAAGAAACTAATAGTGAGCTGAGGAGGCGAGTGGGATTAAAGTACACAAAAACAAATTGAAAAATAGTGACAGAATTAAAAGGAAGAAGATGAAGAAGGCGAAAGACAAAAACAAAAAAGACAAATTTGATGATTTTAAAAAAGGAACAGATGAAAATGGCGTGACTCGCACTGCCACTGAAATAGTTGCCGTTTTGTCAATGTTGTTGTTGCTCCTGTTGCTTTTGCAGTTTTTCCTTCTCTTGGCGACTCTACCGTTTTTGTACTTCTTCGTAACTTCGAAAAAAATGAAAACGACAAAAAGCTGAGATTACTGCTTACTCAAATGCTCACATCGATAAAAACTGCGTTAAGTACTATTTATCCTTGTTTGTCACCTTCTCAACAAAAAACTTGATATAGTTTTACAGAAAATGAAAAAAGTGATTGAATTTTGTTGAGACTGAAAACTGACCCAAAACTTGATCTTCCCCGAAAGCCCAAAACAATTAGAGTCAGACTTACGCCGAGACTTAGTAAAAACTAAGAAAGAGGGATTTCATTCAGTGGAAATATATTCTCTGAACAAATTAATTTTCATTTTATTGTTCCGGATTCTGGCATTTTTATGAATTCAGATAGAAATTATTATGCATTTTGGCAAGCAGTTTAATTCATCAGAAGTTCCCCGTTATAAATTTACACAAGAGGATCCAAAAGGTTGCTTGCAACGGTTTTTTATTCATTTAAACTTATAGTTGGCAGATGAAAGGCAAATGCAATCCACTTAAATCATTGCTTATACTTCAAATATTCCGTAAAAACGTCTGTAAAAATGCCTGTTTTTGGCATCCCTTATGTTTCACATTTTTCATCGCCCTTCGCTACGGTACTGTCAAGTCAGTTCTCCTCACATTTAAGTGAAATGTTTTATTATGGGCACTCATTTGATATCTTTATCTTCTACAAATATTTAGTAGCTGTATAGTCCAAGCGCAGTTATGGCTTGTCGACATAAGACTCTCCTGAATCTGATACGTAATTGTAAGTAAATCAGAGAAATGAAACAATAATTAAGTTCTTACAAGTTGAGTTCAGAATAATTGTAGTTTTGGATTTTTTTTTGTAGCTCAAATTCTTCGATCAAAATTTTATTATTGTTTATTAAAAAAGAGCAGGCTTGATACCTTTTTTCTTTGAGTATTACAGCGATTGCAAAATTGCAAATAGCACTGCTGGGGTATTATGGCATGGCATAAGTATAAACTTGATCATCAAATCGAAATAAATCAATCCACATTCAAATATTCAAAAGTGTTAATCTACTTTGAAGCTTTGAAAGCCCTCCCACCGACTCTATTATTGAAATTTTATAAATCCTACTTATCCCACTTTAATCTCATTATTACAAGCCGCATGAGGAGCCTTACATTTTCTTAAATAATTTAATTTCAATCAGAAAAAACACGGTGGTTGTGGTGCTAAAGTGCAATTGCTGCACAGAGTATGAGTTCATTGAAACATGATATAATTACGCAAGAGAACTCATAGCATCCATCATCCAACCATTGTTCAAGGCTCCTTTGATTTTGTATTGTACTGCCTGTCTAACATTTTTATTTGCTTACTTTGTCTCTTCGCAGAATCTAATTTTTTATAATAATATAGAATTTATAGCAATACAGAATCATTCTTTTAAAGCATTTTGTATTTGTTCACTGCACGTTCACACCAAAGACAAAAATCGTTCAAATTCTTTGCAAGTTTGTTCTTCCCAAATCATGTTTTTTTGCTTGTACAATATAAAAAGAAATACACATAATTTTTTCTTTGGCTTCACTTGCTTGCTCCTCATTCCATTTTTTCTCAGCTCTTTCTCGAGATATATTAACTAACTGCTTACTCATATGTGATGCGTTTCTTTTGAGAAAAAATCATCCATCCATTCATCCGTCGTCCTCTTCTCCCCTGAACCGTAGAAAACGGATAAAGTTGAAGCTCAATTGCTTTCCTATTTCGACGCATAATTTTGCTACCGTACTCCTTCGACTGACTTACACTCCTTTGTAAAATATTTGAGTAAAACACACACAGGCAAATGACGCAATGCTACTCTTCTGTGGCGGCTACCAGCTCTGGCTCGTACATGTGCATCGTCGATTCTTGTGAATCACACTCATGAGCTATTTCATTCGAGCCGAAAATTGACTTGGTTTACTACACACACTACTCGAGGAGACTTACTTTGATTTTTACAGCAAATATTACGTTCAGTCTAGTTGTGAGCGTGCAATAATGTGCATTAGCCGAATTATTAGAGAAAGAGGAGTTGACAGGACGGAATGAGCTGTTCGCTGTGACGGTCAAGGTCCTCTTCCGAAAACCCATTTCAAATACATTCCGCACATACTTTAATCATCATTCTATACCACCAACACAACGCATCCCCACTGAATAATAGCCCTCTACATATAATTTCATTAAAATACTTGGCTGCTTGCCCCATTTTTACAACGGGTCATTCGAGAAAAATCAAAATCACCATCACTCTTCTGATGAATTCATAATAAATCATATTTCTGCATTTAATTTTCATGCTTTGAAAAGAATTTACAGCTTTTTTTAACCTTTCTTTTAAAATATGAACAATGATCAGATAATATCTCCCTGATTTCATCTCTGACCTTTTACTTAATTCGATTTACGCAAAAGGAAAAAAGAATTGCATCAAGTATGAAATATATTATAGCTTCTTGCTACGATTGCTACGCACAAATAAACTCAAAATTTTAAAAAGAAATAATTTTTGGTGGTTTATGAGCTTATGCTTGCACATTATCAATTATCATAATATGCATCCGTTCCCCTCCTCCTGCTATTTATAGTAATTACTGTTATATTAATATAATGATGAATCAAAGAAGATAACTCCGCCATAGCTGTGAAGTTTCTGCTTTGACTTTTTTGTATTTCTCTTAATAATCTCCTTAGAAGATTATTTACTCAACCGTCTATACAGAATGAAGGGTTTTGTTTCGTGGTATTTTCCTTTAATTACCTTATATACGCTTACTAACCCGTCCGTCAAATAATTACGATAATTCGCAACGAAAACGCACAGCAAAATGGAGAATGAGTGAACGGAATTATTGCTTACAAGTGAGCGGATTTCGTTGCATAGTCAGATAAAAATAGGCGATGCTGATTACTTATAAGGAAAAACGTAATTTAAAATTAAAGGATACTTCTAAAGTTTGTGCATGTTTAGTAAAATTTGTTTGTCTTATGGTTTTGTTTTTGTGAAAAAAATAACCTGTTGCAGGAAGAGCGTGGTCAACATTGCCCAACACGTCAATTTGGCGTTCCA
>JAHZNJ010003759.1:0-10532 GCA_027744475.1 Lepidocyrtus cf. sotoi NNG-2020
CTGTACAATTTCTATTATCTTTCGTTAAATAATATTAAATAATAAGCAGAAACAATTTTAAATTTGTTTGGACAATGGCACAACGATTGAAAGATCAGATCTAATTTGGGAACAAATTATATAACAAAGATAAATTTTGTTTTGAGCTTGGAAGTAAAGGAAATGGTTGAAAAGGAGAAAAGGCAGTGTGCGCAGACATTATTTGTTTTATGCGCCCCAATGCGTACTGCTATTGTTTGTTTTTGTAAAGAATTAAATAAAGTCTAAGAAGATAATCCTTTTATTATTTTATTTTAAAACATTAAAAAAGGTCAGTTAAGTTGGATTCTACAGATTCATTTATTCTAGATCAAATATTATGAGGACATTTTTTCTATTGTACAAACGACCTGTGCATAATGCGCTGATCTGTATGCTGAAAAAATCTGGATTAGCGTGATTTCTTTTTAAATCCTTTAATAATAAAAATGCATCCAAAAATTGAAGAATTTTACACGGAAATGTCTACAGTGCTATTGACTATTGTGCGTAAGCTTATTAAAATGTTTTTAGAAGTTTTAAAATTTGCTTGCAAAAACTACTTTTGTTTAAAAGACGCATTTTAACAGGCAGCGCAATATGATGTTGGCTTTCGTTTAGCCGGTTGTTTAGTTGAGTTGGTACTCGTATTATTCTTTTCCTACTTCAAAAGGATTAAACTGATTTTTTAGTAAGCTCGCTTCAACTCGAGGATTAAAATGCAGCGTTTTGTTTGAGAAAAAAAGATGAGTGAAAAGTGGAAACGAATTAAAATTCGAGCTATGAAAGGGATTTATAGCGTGCATTAATTTAGCGTGCAACCGTAATACAAGCTGGAGATCTGTAATTGTAATTGAATTAGAATTACATAAAAATATATTTGAGGTGGTAAACTAGCCTTTTCCACCGACAACAATCATAATGGCAGTCAACATGTGGGAAAAGTAAAAGGAAAGACATTTAAATTTAAATGTTTTGCTAATTTTGTTATCCTAGCCCGGCGACAAATTGAAATCGCTGACCTGTCACTCTGTGACTCCACTTCTTTAAGAATTAGCGAGAAGCACGAAAGAGGAAGGAAGAAGTTGATGAGGGAGTTTGAAACTTTAACGAAGAAGCGGAGGAGAGCCAGAGAGAAGGAGGAAAAGGAAGATGAAAGTAAGTAAAAAGCAGTGATTAAATACAAATATAATTAATTATTACTTTTTTATAGAAAATCTAAACGAAATTACGTTGCAGCGTTCACGTTACGTTTTTGGTTTAGAATTTCTTGATTATGAACAGTAATTGTAAATTAATTACTGAAGTTTCTGGTAAATTGACGCAGTTCTTTTTTACTTCTACTTCATTGAAAAAAGTTCTAATGATGGTTATGTTATGACGAGGAAACCGAAGCGAAAACTGCCGTGGAGGATGAGGAGGAAAGTGTTCAGCTACAGGAACAGCAGCAGCAGAGCCAAGCTCGTTTCCTATCACAGAAAATGAAGATGAAGCAGGAACAATTATTCTGCCCATCTTCTCCAACAACAACAACAACGGCGGGAGCCACAAGCAAAAGTTTAGCAGAGAATGAAAACGAGAACAGTAGCATCGCAGGGGACTCCCTCCAACAACTACAGCAACAGCAGAAGACGCCAGATACTTTGCCGAAGGATGACTCCGACTTGAATGGGATCGTGGAGGAAACTAACCAAGAAGAAGAAATTGAGTTGGATAATGACGATGCAGAAGAAGGAGAAGAAAAAGCTTTTCTTGGTGAAGGAGCTCCACCAAATAAAAATGCTGGAGGTTATGAAGCTGAAGTTGGAGGAAGAGAGAATAATATTATGAAGGAGTTAGTAGCTCATCGTTATCATGCTGAAGAAGAAGATGATGAAGATGAAGACGAGATTAATGAGGCGAAGGAGGAAATTCGCTCCAATAATTTATCATCATCATCGTCTTCAACTCCGAATCCTAAGCTAGACGTCCTCGTTGAAGAAGAAGGATCTGGAGCCACATCCACTCATGCAAATAATCCGGAAAAGGAAGAAGAAAAAGAAGATGAAAAATGGGGAAATTAATGCAGCTCCTCGAAAGAAGAAAGCAAAAGCAAACATTACGACAATCCTTTCAGAATTTTACGTCAGAGGAGCAGAAGAAGAAAAAGTTGTTCGTAGTAATAGTAGTGATAATGATTGAAATGTAGAGCAAGTGAAAGTGGAGAAAAGAAATGACAAGTTTTCTTGTGGAAATAAAAAAGGAATTATTTGTTGGGTGTTGGAGATGGAGAAGAAGACGATTTACTACAATCCTTCTCTCCGATCCAGTTTTATTTACCCACCGTCGTCCGTTTTCTCGTTTAGATGTCTTTTTTTCTGAACTATGTTACTACGTATTTTTGAGGATGATGGAGGAGGCGAGTGCAGGACGTGGAGGAAGATGTAAAGTGGGATGCGGTTGTTGGAGTGGATCTTCTTCGTCGTATTCTTCTTCATGTTCAAATTTCAGCACGACATGATGATCCAGTTGAGGTTCTTCTGAGTGTGTTGGTGGCGCCGGGGACAATACTTGATGCGAAGCTGCTGAAGTTGAAGTCTGATGAGTCTTAGCTGCGTTTATCTGGCTCCTGTTTAGTCGTACCAGTTTGACATTTGCTTGTGGTCCTCTCTTGCTTTTTCCTAAACTTGAATATATAATATTATGAGAGTAAAATGTTAGTTTAGGATGGGCGGGAGTAGTTAAATCTTCTCAAACTGTTGATGTATAATCATTCCTACTTGCAACAGTCGTCGTGTAAATAGAAGGTCATACGTACACGTTTTCGATATTTTTTTCCTCAGGTTAATCCACGAACGCGAGCACTCGTCATCCTCTTCGAATGATTTTGAACAAGCTCCGCCCGGTATCTTCGACTATGCATTTTTAAGATTTGCCGATAGATCCTTCTTTGCCAGTAGTTTCCATTTCCATCTGAATCTTTTCCAGGGACAAAAGAACAAATTGGAGACCTCTTTCGTTTGTCTAAAAAGACAATGAACTTTTGAGTTTTCTTTGTTAAAATCTGAAGATGTAATTTTAGAAGAAAGAATAAGCTTCTCCACGTTTATGTTTAGATAAGGGTTAAGAATTCTTAATGAAACTGCTGATGAATGTTTCTTTGATGCTGCTGATGCTGCTCTTCCAGTTCCATGATCGTCAGTGTCACCACCACTTCAGTTTCACGTTGATCACAGTCAAACACAGAAAGCAGCAGCCTCTTGTATTTCAAGCTTTCTTCTATAGTTTTGTTTTCTTTTCCTCCCGGTGAAGGGTTCAGAAGCTTTCTCCATCTTCTTCATCATCGAGGGTTTTTTAAAAGTTTTACAATTTAATTTAATTTAAAGTGAACTAGGCAACTCCTCGCTGACAAAAACTTGAAGAAAAGGATGAATTGAATAATTATAATTATTTTTTATTTTTACTTTTATTGGTAGAAATTGTTTTAAAAAATATGAGCCACTTGCAAATCGAATTTGGTCAATGGAGGTGATCTTTTCTTTGCCTCGTGTGGCCTTTGACAAACATGATTATCGCAGTGCTCTTTCAGTTTGAATTTTTTTGCAAAATATTGCAAAGAGCCTCACTCCACTGTGGCCTAAATCATGTCTTTTTAAATTAGCCTTTCTTGAAAATGTTTTATATAACAAGTTCATGCTTGAGCAAAGGTAAAATGCAACCTCAAAGCTAAAACCATATAGGTAGCTAATACCAGGTAATAGCAAAGAACCTCGCATGCTTACCTTTCAGAAATGCAATGAGGAAAAGGGAACCTCTGCTGCAAAGTACAATTAAATCGGCAATGTTAAATTGCCACTCAGATTCAGCCCCTGTTTGGTCGATATAGGGACTTGACCATGTATACCCTTTCAGCTCACCCTCGGACCAACAGGGGGCTGAAAATGAGTGGCGGAATAGCATTGCCGATTGTTTTGTACTGGAAAGGGAAGCTCCTTTGTTTTTTGGTGGTGTGGGATGAGTGAGCAAAGCGAGATGATTTCTTAACAATGGGTTTCCGTATCCCTTGCAGCAGGATGATGATGATATGATGCTGATGAGTTTGATGGATTTTTTGATAATGTGTAAGAATTTTTATGTAGAAATGATTCAACGGTAACAATAGTATTGTTTAAAATAATTATACATGTGAGTTAAAGATTTAATTAATTTGTGTAATGATTACATTTATTAGATGTAATTATGGAATCAATGCAGTAATATAAAAAATGCAGGGCATTTATTTAAAAATTCGAAGTAAAGCTTCAGTTCAGTAATTTATTTGTTTTTTCCGATTTATCTCATCTTTTCTCATTTATTTCTAGTAATCATTTTCATTATCATAATATTTACATCAGAAAATAATATACGAGAAATGATTTAATTGTAATTTAATTTTCTTTTTTTATTTGTAAATTGCTATTTTCAGTCACAAAATGTGTTTCTCTGAAGCGAATAAAAGTTTATTATCATCTTAAAAGTTAATTGTATTCTTGATTCATTCATCTCATCATATATAATAATTATTCCTTAGAAGCTCGCAGCTCACCTATTCGCTCGTTTCAGTCTTTTATCTTTTTCTTAATTACTTCTCACATCAAACTTAAACTTAAAGCTTCCGCTCCTTCCTTTTTCTATTTTTGTACTTGATTATTATTCTTCTTCATTTATTCGTTAAATTCTGTGAAAGAGCTGGGGCTGGCTGGGAGCTGAAGCATGCCAATAATAGAATCTGCTGTGTGAAGTTGTTGAAGTCATTGGAATCCTTCTCATAATCCTAATAATCATCAGCGTCTTCATTTTCCACTTGATGTCGTTGTCCTCCCTTCCCATTAACAACACCTCCAGCAGAAGCAGCGGCAGAAGCATCATCACCGGTCATTTCCTTTCTTCTTCTCTTTTTATGCATTTCTTCCAACGAATTCCTAAATTCCATGTAATCCCGAAGCTTGAAGCCTTCTTCCTCCTCTTCATCATCATTTTTCAACATCCTCATCATCACTTTCATTTCATGTCCATTCTTTTCTCGAGAAGAAGATCCATTCCTATCATCATAAACTTCACGGGAAAGGACGATGTTGCTGCTCCTGTTGTGTTGCTGCTGGCTTGAGCTGGAGCTTGAGGCTTCATCATTTCCATCTTCAAAATAACGAGCTTCTTCTTCTCCCTCCTTTGTTGTTTTCGTTGCTGGTGATGTCGTTGGAACTGGAAGTGAAGTGTCATTTCCTTCATCAGCATCAGCACCAGCAAAATTCTTGTTAGTTTTGGTTTCGTTCCAGTTCGAGCTTTACTTTTACTACTGCTAATAAATACGCTACGACTACATGCTTCCTTTTTCTTTTGTCCTTTCTCTTCTTCCACGCTACTGAATCTTCTTCTCTTTTCTTTTTTTATACTTCTTCTTTACCTGGACAGAGCAAACAAACGGAAGAAATTGAAATTAAGTAAAAACATTTAATAAAATATAATGCGTAGGGTTCTCAGTTCTCCTATTCACCATTCTCATCCTACTTTACTTTAATCACCCCTCCACCCCACCACGTCGTCATTGCCATTACCACCACATTTCATACAAACAACAAACAAAAAGCAAATAATAAGAACAAGACTGTAATTTTTTTCTTACAAAAACAAGAAAAGAAAACTAATTAGTATAATTATTATTGAATTTGGTCTATCCCACGTGAATATTTTTTATTATAGCTAAGCGCGTTATGAAAAATTTAGTTTATTCTTTGTATTATGTAATATAAAGATGTCATCATGGGTCGGCTTCAAACTGATCAAATATTATTGGTTAAAATTGAATTGTTAGTCAATCTTGATATTTAAAAGCTGGCTAATTTTATCCGCTTAAATCTGCAAATTGAGGAGCTGAAGGAATTTTGGGATTGTAGATCCCAAAAAGGGTAGATTATGCTACGTCTTCTGCCTGTCCGTTTACTTTACTTTACGGGAATGTAAAATGTTATGCCGATGCCAATTTACTCCTCTCCCTTTTCTTTATCGCGTGTTCCTCACAGAGCGGCTCGTTATCCTCCTCTTGTCCTTGGCTGTGGATTGAGAAGTGATCCGATTTTGACAAGGTCTTCGCACAAATCCGACATCTGAAGCAGGGGGAGTGCCAAGAAGAGCCTTCCACGAATACAAAAGTCAAAAGTTGACAGGTTACAAATGGGCTAGGAGGAATAAAACATTTATTATTCAGCAGAAGACAAAAGAAGACGGAGAAGGTATTTGTATAAGCTTGGCTTGGTGCTTCAATTGACAATGAAGAAAAATGTATTAATGACCAACGTGGGAGATAATCATCGGTTTCGATTGAGTTGTGGAGAAAAAGAAAGGGAAAAATAAAATAATGTGTCTCGTGCGTACGGTGCGGTGTGCAAAATTTTAATATGAGATTATGTAGATTATTTTTTAATTTAGTAAGTTTTTTAAAGTTCTATAGAATATTTGGTGTTTGTTTAGGATTTTGCAGCTTTTGTTGTGGTTAGTATTGTTAAGCATTATTTTATTACTGAGCCCAACCGGAAGGAAAATGGAGGTCCACAGTTTCCGTTTCACTGGAAACTTTCTGTCATCTTTTGTTGCTAAATTATTAGCAAGCCCGTTTTGAACTCTTTGCGCACAGGAAAACCCCAAATCTAGTTTATCATTGGTTTATATCTGTAAGGTAAATTTTGTTTTGAGCTTGGAAGTTAGGAAATAGTGGAATAGTAAAATAAGCAGTGTGCATAGTGCGTAGACATCCATATATTTATTTTAAACTCCCCAATGTGTTCTTTATTTGTTTGTATATTTGTAAAAAATTAACAAAATATAGCTATTTTGTTGTTTAATAAAATAAAATTTAAAAATGTCAGTTTCGCTGGACTAGGTCCTACTATACAGATTCATTTACCTTTTTTATTGCACAAATACAAACAAAAATTCTCACAACCTGCTATATCGACGCGACTATATGTGTTGTAAAAATTTGTATCGGCATATCTGTTTCATAAATGCTTTCATACTATAAAACATCGATTAATCCAAAAATTTTACACAGGAAAGTTTACAAATCTATCGACGCTTGTACAGTAAGTAAGCTTATTACAATGTCCTGAGAAGTGTTAAAACTTAAAACGTAATTTTGTTTTCTAATGAAACGCATTTAAAAGCGAAGTTTAATGGTTTTCATTTAGTTGGTTAGATGGTTGGACACCTCGCATTATACATTTGAAGTAGTAAATTCTTTTCTTTTTTTGTCCGTCTGGACTTTCCAACTTTAAAAAGGATTAAACTTGTCTTTCACTGTAAGCTCGTTGGAACTCGAGATTTAAAATGAAGCATTTTGCTTATTTGAGAAGAAGATGATGAAGAGTGACAAGTGGAAACGAATTATAATTCTATTTAAATTGTAAATTTCGTCCTAGGATTGATTGGATCTGCATTCAACATAGCATTAGAATTACATAAAAAAATATTTGAGGTGGTAAACTAGCCTTTAGCCACCAACATCAATGTCAGTCCCCATATGGGAAAACAAAAAAGAAAGACATTTAATTAAATTTAAACGTTTTGTTAATTTTGTGGTCTCATTTGGCTCTTCATTTCGTTCTTTCCTCTCTCCGGACGAATTTCATAAACTGTTTAATAAAACTTCTTCCTTCTCCGAACTTCCAACTTCAATCATTTAAAAGGCGCAAACAGTAGTGAGCCAAGGAAAGTAGAAATTGTAATTAATACAAAAAAATTTAAAAGGCTTTTGAATTTTCGCGCGCTTGCTTCTGCTCCATATTTCTTCTTCTTTTCATTTTAATTCTAAATTCTTTCTCATTTTCACTTCAGAAGAAGAAAAAGCAGCCAAAAGATATCGTCATTGTCATCATATCAAGCTTTTGACTTTGACACTTTGACTTTTGTCACTTTGTTAAAACTTTCCCTTCTAAAAACAAAGAATGTCCTCACTCCTCAAGCAATCGCTCACAATAATAAAGATTAATAATTTAATTAACTTAAATATAATAATCACAATTTGGATGAACTGTAGCGTACGTTTCGTTGGATCTATGTACCGATGCGTTAAAACAAAATTGAAATAAATATTAGCAGCATTTTTTCATGACATTTTATTTTTAACCCTTTGACAGAACTGAAATGAAAATTAAACACGCAGCAGTTTTTTTTATTCTGTATAAATAAACCTAAATAGTTTCGATGACTCTTTTCTTTCATCTGACCACCACCACCGTCAAAATCCACCTCGCATTTATATCATAGCTAAAAGGAAGAAATTATATAATTGGAGTGAAGTGAAGTGATTCACTTTTTTCTGAAAAAGGGATTCCTTTCCTTTTACTTTACTTCTTTGAACTTTGAAGTATCAAAAATATCAACAACAAATCTGCAAAAAAAGAAAATAATGTGGTCACCTTCGTTTCGTTCCTTTCTCCCTCACCACTCTCTCATCTCACAATAAAAAACCGCATCACTATCTCCACAACATTTTTTTACCAAACGCTGCCGTTTTTTTGTTGTTTTTTGTTGCTGTTGTGAATTTGTGAGTAATTTTTATTTTTATTCATAATACGAAAATTGTTTTGTTTTCAAAAAGCAGCAGCAGCAGCTGAGCAGCAGTTAAGTTACGTAAGGAGTTCATTTTCATTTCATTGTTTTAGGTGGTCCATTTTGGTGGCGGCTGTTGTGCTGGCGCGGCGGTGATGGTAATGGTCGTGGTGCAAGGCTTTTTGGCTATGACTTAGCTTTGGTTTCTATTGAATTGACGTGAATAAAATGGAGGACTTTATATGGAAGGAAATTTGGTGCCCCAATGCAATGCAATGACCAAGTGTGAAGAAGAAAAAAATTATTTTTGTTTGCTTGACTTGACAGGTTACAAATGGGTGAGGAGGAGGAATAAAATAATTATTTATTCAGCAGAAGACAAAAGAAGACGGAGAAGGTATTTGTATAAGCTTGGCTTCTTCTGCTTCAATTGACAATGAACAAAACTGAATTAATGACCAACGTGGGAGATAATCATCAATTTCGAGTGAGTTGTAAGGAAAAGGGAAGGAGAAAAATAAAATAACGTGTCCCGTGCGTACGGTGTGGTGTGTGTGTTTATTTAGGACTTTGCAGCTTTTGTTGTGATTAGTATTGTTGAGCATTATTTTACTACTGATTGACAAGGAGCCCAACTAGAAGGAACAGTTTCCGTTCCACTGGTAATTTTTTTGTTTGCCTTTCGTTGCTATTCAATTATAAACGAAAGTACTTCCAAATTTGTTTGGGAAATTGATGACAACGAAATCTAGTTTAACAGTGGATTCTATTTGTAAGGTAAATTTTGTTTTGAGCTTGGAAGTTAGGTAATAATGGAATAGTAAAATAGGCAGTGTGGGTAGTTGCGTAGACATCCATATTATATTTATTTTAAACTCCCCAATGTGTTCTTTCGTTGTTTGTCTTTGTAAAATATCAAAGAAGAAATACCACAAACTGAAATTAGCTCCTGCAATAAAATTTGATTTATATTATTAACTACTGTTTACTGTCCACATCCTGACAATCTTAACCTGTTAATTAGAAGCGAATGTATGTGTTGTAAAATTTGTATCGGCATAACTCTATCATAAATGCCTTCATAATATTAAACATTGATTAATCAAAAAAATTCGCACAGGAAAATTTACAAATCTATCTACTCTTGTACGTAAGCTTATTAAAACGTTTTGAGAAGTGTTAAAACTTAAAAAGTAATTTTGTTTTCTAATGAAACGCATTTAAAAGCGAAATTTAAAGGTTTTAATTTAGTTGGTTGGTTGGTTGGATAGACACCTCGTATGATACATTTCAAGTAAATTCTTTTCTTTCTTCTTTCTTCATCCTTCTGGACTTTCCAACATCAAAAGGATTAAACTTGTCTTTACTATAAGCTCGTTGCAACTCGAGAATTAAAACGAAGCTTTTTGTTTATTTGAGAAGAAAAAGTTAGTGAAAAGTGGAAACGAATTAAAATTGTAATTAAATTGTATATTCATTGTGTGTTTGTAATTTGTATATTATCAGTTAACCGTACAGCCAAACCATTATTGAAACCATTTAACTTTTCATTTGACTTTTGCCGTTTGCTTTCCATATAGATTAACCTTGGGAACTTTTTATTATTACCGATTTAGCTTCACTGCATAATACTCCACACAAACCTCAAATCAAAACCTACAATTATCCCTTTTAATACCAAACCGCACTCCCATTAATAATTCCTTCACGCACTCGGGTATTTATTACACAAAATTAGCAATCACGTATAGCTACCAACTACTAAGCCTTTTGCTAATAAGAATTTGAATAAAAATTAGACTTGTGAATTAGACATGCTTCAGGCTTAGGAGAGGAAACGCAAAAATAGTAATTTATTATTTAGCACAAGCTTTCGGATATTATCCACATCCTTCGTCGGGTGCACAAATAAGAATTAAAATGTAAATTAACCCAGTACAACCAAATTG
>JAHZNJ010003760.1:0-12493 GCA_027744475.1 Lepidocyrtus cf. sotoi NNG-2020
GTAGGGGGGGAGACTGCAGAATACCTTTTTACCAACCAAAAAACTTTTCTTTCTCCTTGGTTTTGGTTGAAAATGTCATTTGCAGAATATTGTGCGGCTTATTTTGGACATTAAAAGAACTGAGGAGGGAATTAGAGACGAGGATGGAGAACCAAATCAGATTTAATTCCTGTCATTTCATTTATTCCTGAAAGAGAGATAAAAAGAAAAGAGAAAGTGGAATGAAATGGACGTGATCCCCTCCTTTTGAAGCTACAAATAGAAAACTTGAAGCTTGAAATAGAATGACAATATGATGACACGACATGACGTGACTAAAACAAGCTCCCAGTGGGAGGCTCACCAAACCAACTCACAAGATGAAAAGAAATGACAGAGACTGGAGACAGGACAGAATCACATCCGTCTGGTGAAGCAGAGGCGTTTTCTGCTGATGAAAGAAAAGTTTATAGATTTTGCTTTTGGTTATGATGGGCTATGTCCACAGTTCCTGTTTTTGTGTCGACGAAATAAAACAAACTGGAATAACGAAAACGAATATTTATTTTGCTCCTTTCGCTTAATATTTTCAACGGCCGTAAAGCCGTTCCTTTGCGTTATGTTGTATGACAATAAAGATTAAAAATGGAAATGAATGGGAAAATATCTGACTCGCTCTGCGTAGATAGTAGAAAGCTCACCTGAACATCAGTGGAATTTGCATTATTTGAAAGTAAGGGATTAAACGAAGGATTAAAAATCTGTCGTTACTAAAATTATGGGAGGATGATATTTTCCCAAATGAAGAGATAAAGTGTTCGTTCGTAATGAAATGATAGCGCTCCTGGAAGGATACTTCTCATTTCTCCAAATGAGTTTGCTTTCGCTTTTGCTTCAGGAGAAGAAATAAATCATCTTATTGGAGGAGGAAACAGAAAGAATAGGAAGGAGGAGAAGATTTCTCTCTAAAAACTTTCTGTAAAAAGAAAAAGAGAGAGAGAACGAGATGACACAAATTTATGGATTCGTTTAGTTTTTAGTCTTTCCTTTGTTTCAATAGTGGACCTTGGACAATGCATAATGGACGTAAAGCTTATTCTTACTTTGTATAAGAATTACAAAATGGAATGGAATAAAATAATAAATTCTTCCTTTTGTAATATTATTATTGCTGTTTCCATTTCCTATTTTGTTTTCGCTTCTGGCTCCAATTTGTTTTCTTTCTTTGTGTAATATTTCATAGAATGAATTTAATATTTATTAATCCTTTTTTGAGCTGGAACAGAAGATATTTATCAAAACATAACATTGATGGCTGCCTACCTTCACCAACAAAGATAAAGATAAAAAATCGTCAACGGTTTACGGCAAAGGCTACAGACCATTCGAATCGAAATAGCACACGCTTTGATACTGATCAAGATAAATATCAAATCGATGATCAATTACCTGAGAAAGAATTTATTTTTCCCTGAAAAATAAATAAAATTGAAAGAAGGAGGAAGGAGGAAAAATTTCATTAAAGCCATTTCTGTTCATTTGTCTTGAACGCAATTTTTTGTTTTTTTTTCTGCCATTTACAAAGATTACGAAGATAATCGCTCTCAAAATCAGACTCCTTCAAACCATTTTGTTTTCTTTTTAAGAGCAAGAAAGCAATAACGCTCCGTTTCCGTTCTAGATGAGACAATAAAAGCGAAAACGATACGATACGATCAGAGAGAACTAGACTAGAGTAGAGCATGTTTGTCACTTCATAATACTCGTCTGTCTTTCAAAATGTAATCTCTGGAAGCTAAAATGGCCCGCCATTAACGAAAAGAAATTGTTTCGAGAGACAGGTGGAAATAACGGAATTGCCTTAATTAATCTTTCACTTGACAGTAAAGCAGAAACAGCGGCAGCAGTTACATTACGTCAAGAGAAAACAAAGCCGGGCCAGAAGCAGAACCAGAAGCTGAAATATTATCGCGATAAATGGATAGCGATATTCTTCTGCAAGAAGAAGAGAAGGAAAAGCGATATGATTCGAAAATAGCTTTGCTATATATGAGATGAGATTACTGTCATTATTTATTTGTTGTCGTTTTATAACTTTCCCGCTCATAGTCAGTTATTGTCTCAGTTTCAGCTTAAGTACCTCTCGCATTCGCATCTATCTGCAAAGTAAACGCTGCTGCTAGAAATCTGGAACGGAAATGTGTTTAGTCTTCACTTCAAGTGTAGGTAACGGTAACGGGAAAGAAATTGGTGTAATTTACAAAATAAATTTATAAAGAAAACTCACAAATCAATGCTTTTTCTAGGTAAACCTGGAACAGAGCCGTTTATTTTATTAATGTGTTAAATGAACGGCAATAAAGCAGAAATAAGCGACAAGCAAGCAGAACTCATAAAACGTGACTCTTCCATTTAAATTTCTTGCAATAGCAATAAATGGAAGAGGCGCCGAGCCATATCAAGTAATAATAATGTAAGGTAGCGAATTTTATTAGATTGAACTTTGACCTCTTTGAAATAAAAAAGAGTTTAAGAGTTGACAAAAGACAAAATCTCAAGAAGTACTTAAAAGATGAAAGCAAAAGGTGAAAGTTTTAAGAAGATAAATTTGGTTTTGCTTTTAGATTTGTGAGTGACCCATTTTGGTTTATTGAGATGGATTTGTTTTCTCTGTTTTGAGTCGTTCACTGTTCCCCATCCTTGAAAATAAAATTTGGAATGAAAACGAAAACGGAGCAGAGAACAGAAAAAGAGAAAGGCGGGGAAAGAGAAGATTCATTAAGGAAAAGGAAAGGGAGATTCATTTTCATTTCTTCCCTCTTCTTTTTGTAGACGATCCCACCTTTACCACAAAAGTCATTCTACTTATTTCACTACTCAGCTCAGTACCCTCACCCACAAAAGAGTTTTGCCATTATTGTGGAAGTGGAAGCTCCAAAATTGCGGGACAATAAAAGAAAAGTAGGAATGGAATGCGAGCAAGCGAATGCAGAAGACGTAAATGATTAATTACCTGGTGGGCCATAAACAGAAATGTCTGGATTTAGAATAGAGCAATCCAACAACAACAGCGGCAGCAGCAGCAGCATAGCAGCTTAAAGCTATGTAGTAACCGTAATGGCTGTAAAGTAGGAAGAAATAAAACCAGGCAGAGAGAGACATTGGAAGAGATGGATGGTGGAAATTGTGGAAATGGAGAAAGCTGTTTAGTTTTACGACAAACTGGGAAGCCATGTATATTTTAAGGTCATGTTGGGACGTCCCTTACAAGCACTAATTTTCATTGAGATGAATGACTTTCTCTCCACCGCTAAATATTTTAAGAAAGAAAAAGAAAATAGAAGGGGAAGTGGACTGGATTTGGTTTTGGTTGAGAAGCTCTTCAGCAGCTTTCGTTTCAGAAGAGAAGATTTTAAGGTTTTGCATTAGCCTTTGTTATCATTTGGAATTTTGGATTGGTCTATGCTGTGTCGTCTTTAAATTAGGAATGGAAGGAAAAGTGGAAAGTGGAATCCGGTTTTACATTTTAAAGAAAATTCTAATAACGTTGAGTCGAGTCCAGGCTTTCGTGTTTTCATTTCTGTCCATGGTCTAGTTTTATTCTTTCTGCCTATTTAGATTTTTCTTAAGGATTCGTTTTACGAAGTAAATAAAATATTATGCAACTCATTCTCGTTTCTACATAATTATTACTGCTTGAGAAAGAGAGATATTTGGAGCTGTGTGTCCAAGTGTCTACTCGTTATTGTTTTTCCGAAGCTGTTTTGATGAGGAATTTCTCCTTGAACAATATTTTATGGAAAGCAATTAAAACTTTTAACGAGTCGGCCACTCCACTCATGTTTTTACTAGGACAGTGTTCTTGTTTGATCTATTCTGTGTAGAGCTTCTCAGTAAGAATAAGAATTTGCTTCGGAAAAGGACTTTCTTCTTATGATTTATATTTTACTGTAAAATCCTGGCGTTGCTTGCTGGTGAAAGTTTCGTTCTGCGTTTCTAAAGCGTTCAGAAGTTTATTTGATAAACTCTTTGAAAGCCAAAGATGAAGAAAAATGTTTTATGTTGATGGACGAGTTGAATTTAGGACTTAAAAAACTAAAACCTTTACTTTAGAAAAACTATAAAACTTTTGTCCACATTTTTGTAAAACAGAAGCAAGACATTTTCTACTGCTTTGCTTTTTACTGCATTTCCGTTTCAAATTTTTTTATCTTCTTCCTTCCCAATCCTTAACAAATGTAGCGGAAGAACAGAACCACCGCATCCATCCATTAATCAGATTTAAATGTAATCAATACTAAACTTTCTTCTGGTGTTAGTGTTCTACTGGGTCTCATCTCATTGTCTGCTTTTCTTCAACAAGCTTTCGAAATGGCTAAATTTTGCAAACATTCCCATCCAAAATTTGCATTAAACCGTAATATATATTCTATCTATATGCCCTTCAACAAAACAACGCAGCCGTCACTCGTCAGTCGTGCACAACTTCAGCGCCAACAAAAACCCTCAACAGTTTTCTGTTTTCTTCTCCACCAAAATTGTTTTGGGGTTAAAACAAAAGCAGAAGCAAAGTTGATTTGATGATACAATCTGCCTTGCCTTGCTTTGGCACTTTACATCTAAAAAACAGGCAACTAAACCAGATAACGAACCAGTTTGTATTTTTGTAGCTGCTCTTGATTCAACGAAGCAAACAAGCACACAAACACTCACAATCAGCTCGTTATACTTTACAAAGGAAAAGCTAATTTAATTTGGCAAAATTGCTTCAAGCCATTTTCCATCTACTTCTGTGAATTCTCACGTGTAATGCCACTTTAAGGCTAAAAAGCAAAAAACATAAGTAAAACGTAATTGGCTTCCAAGTAAAAAATATTATGATGATGATGAATTATTAAATAAGAGGAAAAATTTTCAAAACAGGAAAAGACAAAAACGAGAATCAACTGCGTCAATAAAATTATCATTGTCTATTTCCTGTTCCTGCTCTGGAATAACAAATGGGATAATTTTATGTTCAACTGTTTTAAAAAAAGATGCAGATTATACTTTTTATGATGCATTTTTGTTCTGAAACTTGTTTATTACTGAAATGATATCTTTTGGAGGAAGTCCAACGACGATTTGATATTTTTTCTTTCTTTATTTTATTCAGAATGGCTCAAGCGCTAAAGCTAACCATCTGTTTCATTCTTGAGTCAGCTACTTACATTAGAAAATATAGGGTGGGCAGATAACGTCGCAGATTTCATATTATTATTATAATCACAAAAAGTATCTCTGCTGATGCATCGTGGTGCTACTGGGGGTAGGGTGATACGATTCTAGAGAAAAACTTTTCCAATAAACCTTTAACATAACAACTTCAATCCAGGAGATTCCCAGCAAGAGTGCTGCTTTTTACTTCCTTATTGCCCTGCGTTCGTTCGAACTGGAGTGATTGTCTGTCTTTTTAGTAAGCTTGCTGTCTCTTCTTCGTTCTTTTATAAGATCGGATGTGAACGTGAATGGCGCTCTCACATTTACACTTTGATAATAGGATGACCTATTATTTTGGAACGAGAAAAATCACAGAAGAAAATAAATCTCTAAGGAATACTACAATGCGTCTCTTCTAATTACTTTCTTCTACTTCAACCTTCCGTGTAACAAAAATGTATTTTTATTTTGTTTATCTGATTAAAAACTTTTTTCCCGTTAACACATCACAAACCATTATCAGCTCATTATCAAACTACCATTTCCATTCCCCACTAACTACCATACACTCACACAATCTAAAAGTTTTCGGTGGGAAATAAGTTGAAACCAAAACCAAATTTACCTAAAAAATAAATTCACATTTATTTTACGCAATGCGTACAAAAAAGTAAAACTTTAAGAAAACTTTTTCCCTTAAACTTTTATTTTAAAGGTAAAATGTATTTTCATTTTCCCCATAAAATAAGATTTGATAACAAAACTCAACAAACTTTTGCATGTAAATTTTCCCCAAAAATAAAATAAAATAAAGTTTTTTTATTTAATGGTAAAAGCAGTACCAAAAAAATTTTGTGAAAAATGCTGATACCCAAAAACTGAGTCGTTAGAGTTTGCATAAATTTAATACTGGAGACGAAAGTAACTAAAATACATTGCCGTACCTACGCTAGATCATCATCATTATGCAAAAAAGGCACAGACAGAACATTATCATCATCAGCACAACGATAATAATCAGTGTTTATGTTTAGGTAAGACTAAAAAGAAAGCAGGAGGTTGGGTTGGGAAGAAAAGTTTTTGTTTTGTTTAGCTCTCATTCCATCCCATTTTGTTTTTAGGAATATTCTTTTGTTTTGTAAATATCAAAAGGCTGCGTATAACCCTACGAAGATCATACTTTTTGCAGTCTTCCTCATTTCATTCTCAACAAATAACGAATTCTTTTCATTATTTCCCTTGAGAAAATGAAAGGAGAGATGAAAGAAAGCACATCAGCTCTAATACTAAAGAAAACAGTTGCTCATCTTTGCCTAACCAGTAAATAATGTAGGTATGGAAAGTAGTCAAGATAGTTTCGTTCAGTCTACAATCCTCGTATTATTTTGTGAAGAATAATATGAAGATCGATTATGAAAATGAGAAAACTGAGAAAAAGTATCTACCAGAAGCCCAAACCACAGCGGAAGTTGTAAATTTTGGCTAAAGCACAGCATAATAAAAGCAGAGTAGAATAAATGCATTTTATTTTAATAACTGAATTTTTAAAAAACTCTTCGAAAAATAAACAACTTCGATTTTTGTCTAAATAACAAAATTGTTAGTTAAATTATTTAGAATTTGAAATAACCGCAAAAAGACGAGATTTTGGGATGGAGACTTTAAAATTATTTTAGAACTGTGAAATTGGCAAAAAATGTTGCACCTTAATCAAATCATTGCAAAAATGTTATTAACACATTCCTTAAATCAATCAACCTAACATTTGTATAACTTTCTAGAAAAAATTGGGAAAAATTAGCTACAAATCAGAAAGCTATTAATAATAATAAATTTTAATAATTGAATGAAATTGTAAACAAGCATTGGTTGGTTGAATTACATGCGCTCGTGTGTGTGAATCAATATCCTTCCGCAAATATTTGAAGTTTTCCTTGCCACCGCCAATATTGAAAATCCAAACATAATGAAAAGCGATTTGATTGCAACAAAAATCCATCATCGCATCGTGATCATCAATAAATTAGCTTATAATAATAAAATCAATTTAGTTTGCTAACCGAAGGTGAAGTGGAGCATTTTACACGAACTCAAGTCAAGTCATGTCAAAGAAGTCAAACACATTTCACTCTTGGTAGTGCAAAGAGCGATAAAAAAGGTAAACTTGCGTTGCAATCTTCTACACACCTCAACTTCCACTTTCACTTTAACCTCAACTTCATCTTACGAAATCTCAAATCATCCAAAATATTGAAAAACAAAGTGTACTCGGAAAACCAAAAGAGCAGCGAGCCCACTTCAAATAGAAAGTTTTGCTTTTACCGCTGCTTTCCCCGAAAAAAAGTTGGCGACAAGTTTTCCGTTTTCCAGAGTAGAGCATTTTGCCACTTCAACCGCAAAACTCTACACATCCTACAGCCTCCTCAAAAACTCTTTCCGCTGCTGCTGATGCTCCCTTCATTTGCTTTCTCTCCTCTTCCCCGCACAAAAAAGTTTTTTTATGGAATTTGAAAGGCTTTTACTATTCAGTGAACGAGTGCGTAGGCGATCGCTTCTTCTCTTCTTCTTCCAGGAAAAGTTTTCGCAATGATTTCCACTTTTAATTAGAGAAAGCTTCATCATAGCCTTGGCCAATTCATTTTCATTCCGCTTTCTAACAATGTCAACAGCTCAGCTCACAACCTCGCATCACGGGCTCAGGCTGGCTTTTTATTTACTTTTCATTTTCTTTCTTTCATTTCGTAAGAGCATCCATTCATTTGAAAATGAATGACAAAAGCGTAAGAGAAAGAGAAGCCAGAAACGTAAATCAAAAGCCCTTGGACCCTCATTGAGATTCCGGATCGGATCAAAATGGAAATTAGCTTTGATTCGCTTCTCACAGAAATTATTCTCTTTTCCTCTAAGAAAACAGAATCAAAAGGCACACAATAACACAATCCATTCATTCATTTATCAGAGAGATGAGATGAAAGAGCATCCGGTTTATTATCCACTATGAAATTTCTATGGAAAGAAAGTTTTTGAAGGTTCTCTTCACAGAAATGATTTCTATACCTAATGATTAAATGCGTAGCAAATCAAAGGGATATAATCTCTGATCCTTTGTCACAGAAATCCTTTTGTTTTTGTAACTAGTAAATTGTAGAGATGAAAGCAAAGAGAAAGTAAATCGAATAGAAATAGATCCAGCAAAGATCTCGCTCGACGCACAAAATTGCGTAGAAGTCTTTTGAAGTAAAAAGTTGGAAATAACCTTCTTTTGAAGAAATTAAACTTCATGTAGTAAATTTCAGGTAATAGGCATGTGCTGTTTCTATGCATTAAAATTTACGGAAGAAATGAGCCACTTCTAGATTTAGCAAGAATATAATCACAATTAGATTAGCTGAGAACAGTGTTTCTCGCTAATAGAACTTGTCTATTGCACTGCATCAAAAATAAGCAAAATAATAAACAGAAGCAAAGAGGCACATACTGCTTAACCTACTTTTCTTAGCAACCACAACCACAGAAAACAGTCTGAAGAAATTGCAAGAAGGACGTGGCTTTTCTCTGCGCAACATTTGGTTTGAGATAAAACCTTTCTACTAAACTTTACTTCCATCTCTTGAAGCAACCAACTGCTGTACTGTATTGTATCCAGTAAAAGAAGAAACCTGTAAACGAGTCTATATTCCACGAAAACTTTTTGCATGCTACTTTTACTTTCACCGCCACCACGTTTCCATCTTACAGAAAAGCAAAAGAAAAACTTCCAAGGTTGAAGTTGAAGCAAATTTGACACGAACTACTTTTTGCCAGACGTAAACAAATAAAGAGAGCAGAGCAGATTAACAGACAGAGCAAAGTTCAGCACACACAAGCAAAAATTCTTTCTTACATCACATCAGCATTTTTTTGTGTTTGTGTTTGCACAATAGTTACAAGAAGAACCTTCAACAAAAACAAACTAGTAGTGAGCAAACGAACAAACAAAAAAATCTCGTACGCAACACAACAACGCAAGTGGCAACTATTGACAGTAATCAAGAGGGACTGACGAGTGAGCAGACATAAGTGAGCACTTCTTTTCCTGGAAAATAATATTCTTTATTTTTTTGTTTCTCGGAAGAAAGTGGATGTTCAATATCAACAACAAAAAAAAGAAGAAAATGGTTTGCTTAAACTCATTTTTTAAATATTGCCGCCACTTCCAGGAATATATTTTCTTTTTTTTAAATAATAAAACTGATAGAAAGCAAAACATGCTCCATAAATGAAATGTACATGTCAGTCAAGATGGATTTCGGTCTCTTCCGGACAAAATTGATTATTCTGCTGACTAATTGACTGACAATCCTTCCAAACTATTTCATCTGAATTGAAATTGATCCCTTCTTATATTCCGAGAAAACCAAAATATAAAATAGTGATACTAAAATCTGATGGAGTAATTCAATACTGCTACAAAAGAGTTTCATTTTTATTTCTATTCACACAAAAAAGAAAACATTTCAATTTTTGTTAAGAATACGACGACGAAGAGAAGAATATCATGATGAAGTGTCAAAATGATGAATCTGTTTACATTTATCCTTCTACTTTGCAAGTTTTCCCGATGTAAATCATTTCAAATTTTTCAGAATTTTTCCTGAATGTGTGTGTATGATATGCAAATGATTGATGCGGATAAACTTGCAAAGCAAATTACAGTATTTTTTAGAAAGGCTAAAAATAAACTACGAACTACGGAGGTACAGTGAAAAATTGTCAGTGCTCTGCATACTCTTCCTTCTCTTCTGAACTAAAATATTTTTCTCTTTTCTTCCAAGTCGACTAGTAATTGTACTTTATGTTTTATTTTCTTTTGAAGAAATGTAAAATTACAACAAGTGACTGAATTCTCAAGAAAAAGAAAATGTTTCCAAGAAAAAACTCAACTCGCAAAATATTATTATGTTGAAAAATATGACGGAAGAGAAAGCAGTACTTAGCTTAGCTTACATAAACTCAACCTTGCACTGTACTTACTTAAGTCTGTGAAAGTCTGTTTCGGAATTTATTTTTTCTTGTAAAAAATGCCTTTTTTCCCATTCAGTTCCTTGAAGATGACACCAAAGCCTCTAAACATTCTAAATTGGCTCATTACTGTGCTCCAACTCGAACTCGAACTCTTCACTCGAAAATTGCATCAGGCCTTAAGGCTGCGAGAAAAAGAAGAAAGAGGTCGTAAATAAAATTACTTCAGTCAATTTAGCCTTTTCAATTTTCGCTACTTCCCTCGGCTTTCTTAAGAGTCGCCTTCAGAAAAAAATGAAAAAAAAGAAGTCATTGCAAAAATACAATATTTTACCGTAAAAGAATTTATTCCGCTTCAATGAAAAAACGACTGGCTTAGCTTAGCTATAAGTAAATAAGTTTTCTTTTATAAATAAAAAACGCTCGGAAAAATTGGTAAACTTAGGAAAAGGTGACTTGGTGACAATAAAAACGCTTTTTTATTAACCTGGAGAAAGTTAGAGAAAGTGTATTGCTTTTATTTTTTGTTTTAGTTTGTACGTTTTACGGTAAACTGATGCTGTCGACAGTTTATTGAAGCTATTTTGCTATATATTCGGTGCTTTTGGTGAATGGAATAGAAATAGAAGCCCGTTTTATTTTATTTTATGCCTGTTTATTTCTTCGTCGTTTCGTTGTTGAGTGAAAACCAGAAGGAGTCATTATAATAATGGATTTGGTGATGTGATAGAGCTCCTCAATATCCCTTAATGACCCTCTTTGAAAAAGCCAGAAGCCAAGTTTAATCTTTTAAGCAAATTACTTTCCCTAGTGTGGTTTTTTCTATCTTTTTCCTTCTGGTTTTGGTGCTTCCTGCTTCGTTTGCATTTTTCCACTTCCCAATAGCGATAGAAAGAAAAATTGATGCGGTGCGAGGTAAAGAAGTTGATTAGTTTGTCTTTCGTCGCGCAAATACAAAACCATCGATCTTTTATGAGAAAATATAGTTCCATTAATATTCTTGTGGGAGAACTGTTTTCACCTTTCACAGAGCATTAAGAATTTAATCAACAAAAACGACTAAAATTTAAGGAAAAAATTGAAACTGAAGCAATATTAAAAATATTGCATCTGAGTTTTTATTGTAATAGAAGAAATAAAATTTCAATCTTCCCAGAAATAAAAATTGGCGAATGGAATGAAACGGAAAGTGTAAGTTGATAAAGTCTTTTATGGATTTCAATTTCATAACAATGGAAAAATGAGGCATTTTTTTGTGAAAATGCAATACAATAAAATATTGTTTCGTTTTATTCCACTCCTATTTAAACCGAAAGCAAAGCACGATCCATCTTCCACCAGAGATAATAAAAAACTTTTCTTCCCAACACTTCGCTTAGATTAAAGATTCCTTCAGAAATCTAAAAACCTAATAGTAATCTCATCGCACAATAAAATAGGAATGGTCGACCTTTTATTTTTGTTTTGCTTTTCAATTTTTGCGCGTTTCCTTTTTTATTTGTTGAGTTGTAGTGCTTAGCTTTTAAAACTTTCTTTAGTTTTAGCTTTTATGGATTTTATAATAGCGTTCCACTTTATTTGCCACAGAAATAGTAGTAGATAAAATAAAATTTAAAGTAATAAAATAAACTAAACCCCTCACACACAATATCCGCTTTCAATTTTCGAAGTAGATTTTTATAAACGAAAAAACTCACTTACGTACAAGCAGGTGATGACAACTTCAAAAGGAAAAAATTCAATCATTTTTAACCAGAATTGACAAAAGTGCTTTGATCAATTTAAAAGAGGAAGAAGCGATCACAAGTCCCAGAACAGTTTCCGTTTATTTCCTTTTTTCCCTTCACTAAAAACCATTTGAAGTGTATTACTTTGTGGGAGAGGTACACCAAAGAAAAGAAGTTTAGAAAAGCAAGCTTTTCCGCATTGTAGTCTTCTATACTTCTTTATACATTAAAAGAACCTTTTTAGAAGTTTCACGACCCGACGCACGCAAGAAAGAGCATCCCAACGACAAACTACATTACGTAAGTTCATCCTCTTGTCAAATAAAATGTCATATTATTTTTGACTTCCTGTCATGTGCAACGACCTTTGTAATGTAATGTTACCTAACAGAAGCAATTCCTTCCTGTTAAATTCTTTACGGGATATTATAGCTTCCCATTTATTGTAAAAGTTTTCAAATTTAGCTGGGAACTTGCAACTAGAATAGAACTACGGCAATGTAAAAAAAAGTTTGAAGCAATTCTGGAAGAGGCAACTTTCTAACTCATTTTATTTTTATTTTCGCCCAAATACCAAAGCTTTATTA
>JAHZNJ010003761.1:0-38200 GCA_027744475.1 Lepidocyrtus cf. sotoi NNG-2020
GAAATGCGGAGAATTTTTGAAGGAAGATGTTTACAGAACACTTTTATTTCCTCTTCATTACGAAATTGATTTTAAAGGGGTTCTTCAGCGACTTCTTCCAGGCGTGTGGGTAGGATGCTCAAAAGAAGAAGAAAAATGATATAATGTAGTAAGTGAGCTTGTGCCCTGGATCCAGTTTTGCTATGCTATATGCTTAAAAACTTTAGAAGAGCAAAATTCATCCATGCCAACATCCTCAAACAAGGGGATTTTTTACAATTGTATTTATTAAAGCAGAGTAGTGTTTGTTCTTGTGCAAAAGCAATAAAAATGAAAATCAACTAAAATTCAGAAGGAAAGATCTATCACAATCATATTTGTACAAATATTGTAATACTTCATCGTACTACACAAGTACTTACGATTAGTTTAAACTCATTCGTATAACGATAATGATAATATCTAATTTTATAAATACATATATACTTAGTAATAATGATAACATGTGTGGGAAACCTTTTTAAGCCTACACTTTAAACTGCGTACTATAAGGCTCTTTTAATACTAAACATTTTCTAATGGTGTATTGCACAAGTAGTTTTTTTTTTGCAAAAATGACTCATTTGAAAGCACAAGTGCAGTAAAAGTATGTAATTTTTAAATGCTATTATAAAATTCTAAAATAATATTTAACACAATATCTCATATTGTGACAGTATAAGATACGTATTGCAAATTAAATTGCACTAAAAAAGTGTATATGACTGTTACTAGTACTAACTAATATTATTTAATACAAAAACTTACTCAAAACAATTTATTGACAACGATTAAATACTTCTATACAGCATATAAACATTTTAAAAAAGACAAAGGCGAATCTATTTATTTTTTAATATACTTATTTTTAAAAAAACTGACTGACAAATGAATTGACTGTAAAATCTGCAAGCACACATAGATAATATGCAACCCATCTGCATGGTCATTGGTGAAATCTCATCAACCTCAACTGTTTCGTGAAATACTGGCAGTCAACGAGAGAATCTGTTCTTAAGTCCTTAATTTGTGGCTATAAACATAATCACTGCGACAACTAAATTTTAAAAGACTACTAAGTAATGGCAAATTGGCGAGTTTGATAGGTAGGTAAATATTAATTAATTGAGTACATTTCCTCTACGCAACATTTTCTTGTCTCTCAAGTCACATTATGTGAATATTTTTAAGCATAATTGTCAGTTATTAAACTAGACGACTGTACAAAAGTTTTCAATTTATTTAAATGCAAGAACCCAAGACCTAAACACTGCTATTGTTGCAAGCTTTTTCGTGAAATTCATTATTGGTGAATATTATCCAATTCACCACTCATGAAAAGCCAGGGAAGTCAAACTCTGGAGTTTCCAACGGCGCCAATTCAGGGAGTTCTCGAGGCTTGTAGTTTTCCAATGAGGATAAAAATGAAGTCTTTTCCATGTCTGACTGGAAAGATGAGCTGGATGAAGTAGTTTCGCAGGATTCTAAGCGTTTCTTCAAAGTCCTGTTCTCTTCCCGTACTTCATGAAGCTCACTTAAGAGCTGGAAGATAAATACAAATTAGAAAAAAATAAGCTCTCAGTAAATAGGTATTGATGTATATTTAATATAACCCTATAACCGAAGTATATTCATACTCTTTAAAAAGAAAAACTTGACTTACTTTATCAACTAAATTACGTAGATTTGCGTTAACCATCTGCAGTTCCTCAATCACATCAGCGTCATTCTTTGGCCTGATAGTAAAAACTGGCTTAGCATGATAAGTAACTGTGTCTAGTACTGATGCCTTATTTTCTTTTGAAGTTGGATTATATTTGCGCTCCGAAAGTATTTGCAGAAGCGAGTCTGCTTCGTCAAATGTTTTTAAAATTTCGTGACGTGCTAGTTGAGATTGATGCGTGCATGTAGAGCCCTTTCTTGATGATCCGGAAGATGACGGAGCAGGGCCAACTCCTGTGGTCATTGTCACACCTTTTTTACTTTCCATATTTCGAATTCTGGCAGTAAATCTATCTAAGGCTTGTCTGAAAAGATCAGAAATTTTGCATATTAAAAAATGTGTATTTACAGTAAAAACTTTAGTCAGATTTGATAAATATTCAAAAAAAATATTTGTAAATATGAATACATACCTTCGTATTTGAGCTAACTCGGCTTGCCTTTTGTGGTAATTCGCTTGTTCATCCAAGGACCTTAGGACTGTGGAGTCATCAGCCAAGCTTTGTTGAAGATCCTGCAACAATCTTGCTGCTTCAAGATGACACTGCGCCGCCTGTTCAAATAATCCCTTTCTGATCAATTTCGTTGCACGACGACCAGCCTCATGAGCCTAAAAATGTAATAATTAAACATCTATAATGGTTGAATCGCTTTAATTTTATGATCCATTAAAGTAACTTTGTAAATGTTTTGAAACTGCAGCCTGTACCTTATTAAGTGGTGTCTTTTCCATGAGTTTTCAGTATTGACGCGTAGACAATGACAGGCGCCAGTCAGTCCAGACTCCAGAGCTCCCTTAAAAGTAGATAACCAGCCAAGGTAACCACTTACATGTAGCTTTCATGCTTATCTCCTCCACCATTCACAACAGAAACTTACTATGGAATGTTCAACATCGACGAAGCACTTTAACAAATGAAGTAAAGCATCGAATTCTAAATAAATATTAGTTTTTCTAATGTTGATGCGAAGGTCATCCAACCAAAACCAAAGTCCTTATTAAACTTGTTATTTTAATTGGCATTGTACACTGTCCCTTGAATTATAAGTAATAAAATGAAAACCGAAAATTTTTCGTAAATAAACCTTAAGAAGCTATCCAATTATCACACATTCTATACTTTCATTATTAAAAAATCACCTAATTAATACGTAATGACAGTCAAAAACCATTTTCGTAGTCAAACTTGCAACAACAACAATAATGTTAGCAAAGGCAGATAGCTAAAACTGCAGCCCGAATAAGTAAGTCGACCATCTGATTTCTCATCCTCGCACTTGTTTTACGCATCAGTAGCTACTACATCCACCAAAAATGCTCCATTCCTCTTGTTTAGCTGTTTTGGCATCATCATCATCGTCGTCGAATCATCGCATCAAAATAAACCATCCGTACTTTCTTTTGTATAAACGAGCAAGCTCTAAGCACAACAACAAAGCAAGTATTAAAATTTATTCCTCCAATATCCAGCAGCAGAATTGTTGTTTGTTGCAATCTGCATCCGAAATGTAAGTTTAACTCTACTCTCGAATCTCTAGGCATGTCTCTAGTCTCTATATTTTGTGGGTAGTGGCACTAGTGGCAGTTGGCTTGAAAGAATTATAATTATAAACAACTTTTTCAGCCTTGCCTCGTCCGGGAGTCTCGTAGGTAAAATAAAATATGGACAGAGGCTTTGTGATCTTTGTTTCTTCTTCCATTGCATTGCATTAAATCGTATTTTAATTATATCAGTTTATTGATGACAAAAATGGCGTTTCCTTTCCGCTTTAAGTAAGCTTATTGTTTGATTTACGAAAATGATATTCTTTTTCTTTATAAAAATTATATTATTCAACATGCTAAACCTGCTAAAATACCTAACATTGCATACCAGACCATCAAATGAAACTAACTGAAGAGTTAAACTAGTTAAAGCTAAAGCTAATTACGTAACGTAAATTGGGTGTATGGTTGGCCACAGTACGGTATGTACTTTACTCTCACCATAATATCATACCCACCTAGATTTTCAGCTTTTTTTTACTATTTTGCTTTTTCAAAAAAAAAATTGCGTAGGTGTGAAGGACGTCGGTGTCGATTTGCTACTTTTTAATGCACTCTTTTATTTTATTGGTCGTCGCGTAGTAGTGTGCATAAAAAACACCGGGCTTTTTTGCTGGACATACATTACATTTTATTTATACATGGTAATAATGATATTATGATGATGATCTAATCGCCGTTTTCGTTTCGTTGTTGTTGTTGTAGCCCTGGACAATTTTGCGTATGCGTATCTCTATCTGCGATCATCAAACTATATTCAAAGATGCTTAAAGATTCGTTCTATGCATAAACACCATTCCAAGGATTCCGATTATTCCGAATAAGTTAGACGTTCGCCTAAGCGGTTTTGTAAAGATTTTTTTTGTTAAAAAAGTGACGATGATGATAAAAACAAAAAATGCTAAATAAGGGTATGAATGAATTTTTTTGAAGTGTTTAAATTGATGCATCTAATGATGCGATACACTACACGACTGGTCTTTTGGTTAAATGGCGACGGCGAAGTACTTAAATGTAGACAAAAGTGTTGGGTATGATGACGAGATTTTATCTAGACAAAGTCAAGGAATGGTGCACTTTCGTATTAAGTTGTCGCTTTTCTTCCTGACATCTTTTGCCGATTAATGACGATAAAGAACAGAAGCTGCATGACTTTTTGTATATAGAAAAGGAAATCAAAGCCGGCTTTTTACCAAATGAAATCAAAAATTTACGCCGTCGTCGAATCGTCAGGTAGTTTGGAATTGTTGAGGTTGAGAAGTAATTAGTGTTTTAGGAAGATGACAACTAATGTGAACGATTTACTAATGAAAACGAGCACAATGTCTATTGCTGTCCTTATTAGTTTTTGTAATTTGCGAATCAATAAGTTGAAAAACAATTTAGTTGAAAGTTTATTAAGCCAATCATGAAATGAAAGTGTCAATGTATGACTCAATAACGGCATTCACTGTCGTCTCGACAAAATCTGTAATCCTGAATGGTTTGTATAATTAATTTCTTTCATTTAGGAAAAACTCGTCGTACAAATGTACCGAGTCTACAATAAATTAAAGACTGTCATCCTGTCATCGAATGCTTTTAAGCGAAACGAGTAAATCTTAAAAAAAGATATGCGAACACAAATGATACTACGTAATCATCAAATCCATTTGTAAAGATCATCACGTCGTGTCTTGTTTTTCCCAAACGAAATCAAATACCAGTATAAGATACATTTATTTGACTTTTACAACACTTTTACGGACATATGAAAACTGTCATTGCTAATTACCTGTCTCTTGACCTAAAGGTTGATTTTATCATCACCAAACAGATTCTTTGATCACCTCCCTTATTCATTTGATATTATACTATTTAAAACTAAAATACTTCTGTAAAGAAGAAAGAATGGATTATAGATGATTATGATGATTGTGGCTTGGTGGTTTTCCATCTCAGTACAGGATTTAATGTACTTCCCACCACACTGTACCATAATAATGGTTAAAATGATATATACACATAAATACATGAAAAAATGAAAAAGAAAGTGTTGGTAATCCAGTCCGTAAAAGCCGCTTTCTTTTGCAAACGGTAATTTTTTAGCTAGCCTTTCCCCTTTTCTGCAACTTCCTTCCTCTTCGCATCATTATCCATCATCGTCCGTACGCTAATGAGCGCGTGAGTTTCCTTTCTCCACAGGTATCCATGAGGAAAATCTTTTAGTGCGTCATCATCATCCATCCCTTCCCGAAAAAACTATAAAAATAACTGAATAGTAAAAATAAAAATCATCAAGAGTTTATTTAAGTGTTTGAAGATGGAAACTTTACCGGCGTTGACGTTTTATTTTTGTTTTTTGAGCGAAGGTGGGAGTAGTGGAAGTGGAGGAATGTTCCAGAAAAGCGTAATTTTATTCAACACTTGAATACTAACCTAAAGAATTGAGAATGATGATAATAATTATTATGTTTGTGGGTTGAGACTTGAGACAGTTGAGGGAGTAGCAGAATTATAGTACGCTACACAACTGAGTTACTACTAATGAGGATGGCTTCGAAAGCAAAGGATGACAGCTTTTTTAGGTTACAAGGAGAAATGTGCACTAATTAAAATTAAATCCTTTATAATCTATGCACGAAGAAACAGTACAAAATTTCAGCTTTGAATAAAATTTTCAAGAAGACCAAATAATTTACTCAACATCAAAAGTGTTATCGCGTCAATAATTCAACAGAATACGACAGATTATGTGTTTACGTACAAGTTTTTTCAAGGTTTGATGGAGTACACTACGTAGAAGTCATTTGTACTTACCTCTGTCCTCAGCTTTCAAGAAAGTTTGAATGATTTTGTCAAAAAAAATATCAACTAAATTAAAGAACAGGAAAAATGAATAGAAAACATCTAAACTTTAGTGCCAAAAAAATGGATAAAATAAGATTACAATTAAAGTAATATAACTTGATACAAAATACTTTTATGTCGCACTGTTTTAGGAATAATCACATCTGTAATATTGTTCTACTTTTAAATTCATTCAAAACTAATTTTGTTTTCGTTTCTTGCTTGCATTACCATTTTTCATCTCCATTTACTCGTTTCCACTTCCCAGAAACCTGTACTTTGGATCACTGCACAGTCAATTAAAGAGCTCAACTGTGTTCAGTACAGGAACGAAAATGTTGATACGTCAATTTTATTTAAATAATATTAAGAATAAAAGTCATCACGAAGAATAAGCGAGCAGCTTTTAATTGGAAACCGACGAATCATCTTCGTCATCAATCTTCACCACACTTAAGTATGTACGACAAACAGGCAGAGTGATAAAAACAAACTTCGCCGAGTTCATATAATAACTTCTGTTTTTATAATTACACAAAGTCAAGTTCATGAAACGCCGCTACATTTGTTGTTGCTGCTATATATGACGACAAACTGGGAAATAAAAATGAGAATGAGAAGAAGAAAGTGGAAGAGGAGAATTAAGAAATGAGAGGATAGAAATCATATTATCTGGCTTCCCTCTTTTCTAAGAGAAAATGTGACGACATTTCATAGTGGAAAGGAGTATGACATAAACGACGGCGGTAACTGCTGCAGCAGCAGCGGCAGCCACAGCCACAGACGTAAGTTTACATGACGTCTAAACTACAAAAAGAACTTTCACATGCCTTTACAATTACAAATATATTGTTTTCTTCTAAAAGCTGACAGGCAACAACAACAAAACAACGCAAAGTCAATATATTATATTATTTTTAGTGTTCTATTAGTCTTTTCCCAAGTGTTTTCTCCTTAAACGCTAACGAGGTTTTGGTTTTTCGTTGTTATTTTTTGCAGGTGGGGTTGTAAAACGCTACGTAGGATCAAACCATTTATTTATTTTTGGATTTGTTTTACTACGCAGTTCTTACAAAGTGGAAGAGTTTGTTGTATTATATTGTTAAAAAACTCTTTAATAATTAGCGATTATTTATATAGTCGTTATTTCCTACTTACAATAATTATTATAAGCCTCTTTACATTGTTTTTACCTTTTGCTAACTAATTTAGGAATTGGTCTTGCTTCAACGGACCACTCTATGAACAAATTCATAAGCATATTGCTTTGATTTTTTTCTCATTTTTAAAAGAGAAAGTCTGCTCCAAGCGACATTACTAGCGACCGCTATTTAGTAATCCAAATACGGAGCAAAACACAAATACTGAAAACTGTTGTTCTGGTGCTGAGACGTGAAAAGAAACAATTGAAGCTCCATTAACTCTACCGCAAGCCGCTGTTGTTTGTGTGAATTCTTTTCACTTTCGTTTGTGCCTTTCACTTTTGAAGAAAAAAAAAGGAATGTCAACTACAAAGAATTGCTGTTACATTGCATATCACGCATACTAAACCGTATTATCTCTCTGGGTTATTACTTTAAGAATTATTACTATTCCACTAACAAATCGCTGTTTCTTTCCTCTTGCTTTCAGAAATATCGTTTATATTAAATTATTCAAATAAATTACATAAAATTACACTGTTAAATTGCCAGTTTGATAATTTGCGATTCCAAATTCCACATTAAGGTTTTTAAACGAGAGGAAACGTAAACTTTAACCTATATAATTCTTTATCTTTATCACCTTTTTGTGCTCCTGTTTAGTCCAATACCAGTGAAATTGCGAATTTTTTCTCAGGAATGTATTTGTGTCGAGTAGTAGTGCTATCCCTCTCTAATTCAGAACGGGATCACCATGATCTAAACAAACAAAGGTCGAGTTTTTTTTTGTGTTTAGTTTTTTCTTCATAACATTATTCGCTTTCTGGGAATATATCACATCATTAGTGGCAAATAAAAATGTGTCTGTCAGGTTCCAATTCCGAGTTCCAACTTTACATGACTTATATAATACTCCATACTCCTCTTCACTGCTAATTGTGAGATTCTTCCTTCATTTGTGTATCATAACAAAATATTGTGTATGAAATAATATGTTTGGTTTCACAAAAAGTTTATATAATCCAAATTACCTACTCATACTCACTCAAATGATCATCATAGCAATATAAAATATCTTATTATTATGATCTGTCTCTTTGAATTATTTTTGTTTTAATTGTAAAACTTTCTATACAATTACAGGTAAATCTAAAATTAGCACTAAAATTCTATTCTTTTCCTGGTTATATTTGTTTTTTCCACGCAAAGTTCCTGCTTTGATAAACTTTCTTTGAAATCTAAAAACATGCCAAACGTCAAAACGAGCCTATTTCATTCTGCAATTTTGTCATGTCAATAGGTACCTATTACTTTCATCTTATATTTGTTTGTAATATAATAGTAGGAGCTATCATAACGTGAGAGATAAAAGGACAAATTTTAATGAAACCAATCCTTATATATTTACGATAGGGGCCGCCTACGTGCCAGAGCAGATAAAAGAAAGTAAATGATTTACTATAATAAAAGCAACCTGACTATAATTTGAATTTGAACTGCAAAATTCCCTTATTATCGATCACAGAGAGTTTTGCTTACGATTAGTGTCGTTTTCCCCCCTCTTAACATAATTTGGATGCACTACCAGAGCTAAATTTAATTAAAATCCTCCAAACTACTGTCGTTTAGCGAATACAACGATTCATACTACGATTCAGCAAAATTTGTCAATGTCTTGGTGATTTTTTCTTGGCCTTCTAAATTGTAAAGTTTCTAGTAATTTTTATGAGGAGGAGCAGTGATGGCGGCGGAGCTCTGGTATAAATGTACTAACACTAACCTGTCCATCACATCATCAACGAAATTAGCCTATAATGATGATGGTTTGCCGTCCAATGACCAAATAGAAAAGTATTAAGGAATTAGCAATCAAAAGACTTTCCCTTTATTTCGTAGCTTCTTTTTAGGCTTTTTGCCCTCTTAATGTAAGATCATCATTGTTGTAGTCTCTGACTTTGAAGTAATTCTTTTGGTTTATAATTTTTACTAATGATATTATAATAGAAATATATAATACAGAATACAGATATTATACTGGGTGGCTGTGGGGATTTTGATGCATCAACAACCACCAAAGTGAAGAAAACCTACGCAAGCATTTCCTCTCAATAGGCAGGGTTGTGTTATTCTAGGTAAACAATGTGATTTTTACTCATTCCAATCCAACCTATTCAGGATGATGATGATAAACACTTTAGTACAATGCAAATGTGAGATTTTGCAAACCATTAATACTATTTTTCATAGTTCAAGCTGACTGTGACTAACATTCTCTAAAATTTATTTTTTAATACGTATGTAAGTTAAGTATAATATAATATAATATTATATGGATCAAATGACCACACCGCCTTAAAGAATTACTCACTATACACTTATCTCATCTCTGTCACAGCATTTTTAGTTCGTTTTTTACTATCGTTTCTTATTTTTTGATGATCCATCTCCTTTCAAATATTGTTTTCCGCATGAGTCGAGATTAGTAGATGGCATGGCAATAAAGTTTCTCGTGGTATGGAGAAAATGAAAATGTGCAATGAAATTAGATTAATAACCACTTTGCAAAGTATATATTAGGAGAACTACCAGCAGCGAGCGAACTATAAAACAATGAATGAAAAACTTTAAATTTTTTATCTTAAAGCTATAAAATAATGATAAATGTAAACGTAAATGGGCAGTAAGACCGGTAGCACAAGCAATATAAAAACAATACTCGCCGTCGTCGTGGCCCGTGTGCCTTGTAAAGGCATGAAGAAAGAAACCTTTGAAGACTGATGATGATAAGTATAAACGTTATCATGGGCTTATCAACTATGTATTGTTATCTTCTAAAAGAATAGTTTTTTAGCGAATAGCAGCAGTACGATGTTTTATTTGATCTAATTTCAATCATGCGAATCATTCCGACAGGTTTCTTTCTTATTTCATAATATTGTTTTATTATTGGCTTGAAAATCTTTGTAATAAATTGACAATTTTCACTTATCATTGCTTTATCTACCATGTTCAAATATGTATATAATAACCATACACCATCGTTGATCCAATGTTGCAAAAATGGAAAATATTCTATCATTTTTAAAAATACTGTTATTCATTTACTCTATATTGAATCGTATCAGTAAAAATATTTTTTTCACTGATAAGTAACTAATCTGAATTTTCGAAAAGATTTTTTTGAATAACTTTAATATACCAATAGTATGTATTTTAAAAACATTTATTGCTCGCCGTTTGTGTCTATTATTTAAAAATAGTCGCTGTTAGCTGAAAAAATATGGTTAAATGGAAAGTTTCTTTCTATTTCAAATCATAATGTGGGTTTAAAATACAGATACTTTTATCTTAGCTTTAGCTCCTCTGTAAAAACTTTTTAACATTTCTATATTCTTTCTCTTGCTGTGAATTCTAAGCTCGAATACATATCTCCCAATCAAATTAGTGACACCCTGACTGAATAATATATCGAAATAAATTTCAAATTTTATTCTTTCTTCAAGCAAGAAATAGTTCAGAATCATCATTCTCTCCCTTTTAAATAGGTAGAACCCAAACCAAGGTCAATGTCAGTCAAAACCTCAAGTTGGGGTTAATTGAAGTCAAGCACAGTCCGATGACAATGATGGATGTCATGGGCGAGGTTGACTACTCACGGAAATAATCAAATCATGGAGATAGATAGATCACAGAAAAGCGAACATCTCTACATTTCATTTCCTTCATTCGAATAGTGAGCTTTCTTCAAATCTCTTCGTTTTATTGTTATTATTGCTTTATAGTAATGTACAATGTAAAGTCTAACAATTTTGACAAATTTAGCGTTTAAAATCGCCATGCCGGTGTGGTCTTACTACAACTTACTGCATTGAACACGGATGATGATGACACTGTCGTTTTGGACATTTTAGTTTTTTTTTGTATTGAGTATCATCTAGTCTGTATGAAAAATTTGTCCATTTGTAAAGGAACTCGTTTATTACCTTCGTTGCCAATTAGGTACATTATGAATGTATAATATTATTATTATTATTCTAATAAAACAGTCTTTTAGTTTTTTAAATAGCGAACACGAGCTAGAGCTCCATAATTTTTCGACATCCCCCCTCTCTTTCTCTCTCTCCCTGTTTTTGTTAATACACTTTCAAGTAGTCCATCATTTTTCTCTTCTTCGTCTTCGGCCTATCTTCAAGTATTTCTGAGCGTGACTCATCTTTTACGGTATTATTTTAATTAGGTTTTCTCCAAAAAAGGGACATTTGGGTGTGCAGCAGGTTGCAGTTACTTACAAACAAACATGCAACAACGCAACATAATACGGAAAAGAGGAGGAGAGGGCACTCGTCTCCTTCCTTCTCTCCTCTTCAATCACACTCAGCACAAGCAAAAACTCTTGCTTGTCTTCTCCGCTGCTGCTGCTGCGACTCTTTAATACTTGTTGAGCAATTCGAGTTTAAATTCTTCTTGCACAAGAAGAACAAGTAGAAGAAGAAAGAGTGGATGGAAGAGGAGGCAGGAAATGTTTCCATCAAGCGTAACAACAATGCAACAACAATGCAATAATAATAATATAGTAGATAATATTGCATTGGGCAGGTGAACCTTTCATTATTATTATTATTATCGTCATCATCTTTATGAATGTGATGCTGCTGCTTTTACAACCAGATTGAACAATGCTATTGGGGGTGATGATGTTGAAATAGTGAATGGAGCACATGTCTACTTACTTGATAAGATTAGCCTTTTTCACTCTTCTTCTTCTTTCTCTTTTTACTCTCCTCCTAAATGTCGTTGTCGTCGACATCGTCCCCGTGTTAAATGTTCACAATGTCGTACAAAAAAGAACATGTTTTGTCGTGTGTGTCTTATGTTTACTCTTTGCATGGAATTTTTTATAATATTCTCGTTCACGCACAGATGCATATGTATTGTATAAGGATAACTTTATAATATCCAAAAATGTGAAGAAGCCCTTCCTTTCCTTCTTAAACTCATCTTCCGTCGCGTCGCAGAGTAGATCAGTAAGGAAGATTTAATGGCTATTACATTTGCTCACTACTTATATTTTTTTAAAATATCTTTGTCCTTTAAGGATATTTCTATTTTCCTGCGCTCAGCATGGTTGCCATTTTTTTGGCCAAATTCGTCGCATATTATCCAAGTACTAGATCAAGGATCTAGCGATATGATCATTCTGTTTGTCCGTCCGTCCGTCTGTACCTTACTTATGCATACTAATATTGTTTTGTTGTTGTGTAAATTGTTATCGCTACTTTTGTCGAGAAAAACGTTTTGCTTCGATCTAGTAAAAATTCCGTTTGCTTTGCAAGAGTTTATTGCTTTTGAGATGTTATATTAATGGAAATGAGAGAGATAAAATCTTGGCTTTAATTTTATTATGAGAAATGAATAAAAAGTCCTTAAACTAAAACTCCATTCAAAAATGTATTTTCATCACTGTGCAAAATGAATTTAAAGCATGTTAGGTTTTTGTTTTAATACTATGCGAGGTAAACAAAAGAAAGTCGGGGGGAAAATAAAGTTGTTAAATTTTAAAATCGGAAGGTATTATACCTACAGGTATTCTATTTACAGCGAAACCATATTTTGTTTTTTTATTTCTGTAAATGGAAAAGATTTTCCGGCCACTTTTGTTTAATTTCCTAATTATCATGTAGATTAGATAATCATAATGATGATTGTAATTGTTGTCGTTTGAAAGTGTCATTTCTCCCATGAAATTGGTTAATGGCTGTAGACTCTTTGCCCTTTTACTTTTTATCGTTTTTCCACCCTCTACCACTTCATAATGGTATTTGGTAGGCAGCAATCACGGCGACCGCCTCCGAATTTCCTTTGTTTTTTAAAATCGAAAGACTTTTCGATCCCGCTTCCCGTTGATATTTTTAGTGGATAAGAAGCGGGATTAAGTGACTTTGTCTCAACAAATTAGAAAGTAGTTTTTATTTTTCATCATGTTGTCCAGCTTAACAATGTATGAATGCATTGTTAGTACGTTCAAAGGTTTCCTTTCTGAGTTTACTTATTCATGAATCTCTTAAAAGCATTATGCAAAAATGTAATATAATATACCTCGGTTATGCCAATTGGCAAGAATAATCGTTGTAAAACTTCGAAAGAAGCTGAATTTTGACAATGTCACGAAAGAAAAGAGTTACATAAAAATATAAAAGTAAGGTAAAATGTGAGGCGTATTATGTGTTATGATCTCATATGATTTTCCCTCTCAAAATCCCCAGATTTAGCTTACACACATTAAGTAGTTGATTTAAGTTTGCCACTATTGTCTTCGATTTTTTACAATGTCGCGATGTAAATCTGTGAGTAAGCTCAATAAAAGTAGTAAGTATGGAGAAGATGTATTTGTAGTACGTTTCGTTCAAGTAAGTAGAGTAGTAGTAATAATAATGATAACAACAACAATAATAATATGCGTAGTAGTAGTCTATTATTCCCTTATTCCACTGCACTGCTGTCTGCCGCTATAGTGAATATAAAAAATAATATGTCTAAAAAAATATCGAGTTCTTCTCTTCTTCATCTCTTCTTCTTTACTCACAATGTATTAAAGAGACTAGCCAAGTCCACCCATTGAGTCCTTATATGGTGAAGGCTACTTTTTCTTCCTACGCATTTATCTCTCAACAAAGTTTCTTAGTGGGTGTCGTTTTTTCTTTCTGCTTCTCCTCTTCTCCTCTACTCCTTTATACTTGTAGTAAAACATTCTCATAATAATGCCCAAAATATTATAAACGTAGAGGAAATTTTTTGGCGAGATTTTGGCAAGTCGGAAGAAGTTAATATCACAACACAACCACCACCATTCATACCGTCATCATCGCACCGGTCAAGCCCACGAAGATCATATTATGGAGTCTTGTAAGCTCTTTCTCAGATCACCCCGGTCTCGTCCATGTTGCTCCTCTCGTGCCCAATACTGCGGGCAATAATTATCATAATCATAATAAAAATAATCATAATGAAGATGATGATGAGGGTCCATCGTTATTATCATTCTTTACTTGTTAGAATGAAACAAAAGAATTTCCCCAGCAGATTGACAATGACAATGAACACTATGTGAGCGACTACCGCTGAGGAACTTTTCTACAAAAGAATGGTTGTGGTGCTGTTGCACCAAAAACATGCGACAGTCCGAATCGCAAAAAAGGCATAAGCTTTCTTTTTCTCTTGTAAATGATATTATGAAACATTGACAGCCATTTTTAGGTAAGTAAAAATGGGAGCAAGCTTGAACTAAATAAAACCTCTTGAGAATCTTTTTTTATCTTTTCATGAAGAAAACAAATCGTGCCACTGCCACAGCCGTACTTCAAAATCAAAACGGAGGTAAAAAAAAGAACAGGTAAGAAGAAGAAAAAGAAGAAGCGCGGCCTTTTTGGCGTGGTAGCAAATATAAAAATTGCGACCACACAAAATTATCTTTCTCTCCGTTTACGTTTTGTATAAGTTGTTTAAAAAAAGTGTTCATGCAATAATAATATCTCTCGAGACTACATCGCTATCACCATTTTAAATCCAAATATACTTACTTATTCTGTTCATCATTTCATCCTGGTGATGATCTCATCGTTGTAGTAAGTGCGGTGTGTGTGTGCATACCTATATTTACCTGTGCAATTTTTGTCTTCCTCTCATCTCTGTTTTAACTCTTCTCACCGTTTTCACGTGAGAGAATGTATGATCATCATCATGCCCAATAGCATGCGTTTCTTTTTGTCAAGTTGATAATTGGGTCTTTTGGGTGTCTTCCCTAAAAAAATTGATTTCCTTCTTTGATGCTAAACACTTTCATCATTATTATTATCGTCAACATCGTCATCATCATCAGCAACAGGATTAGGACCACCATCATCATTCATGACACAAGGTTTGGTGATGGAAAACACTTTCTTCGGTGGTTCATCATCATCATCGTCGTCGTCGTCATGCGCAGCAATGTCACAATGTCATATAACGTCGTCGCCGTCATCGCTTTTATTATTTCCAGTTGGAAATATGTTTGAACTCCGTTTATGTCCATTTAATGGTAGTGGGGCAGTCAGTACTACACGAGCAATGCACGAAAATACTATAAAACATTTAGCTTATACTAATAATACTACCTACTTACCATAATTTGTTCATGCAAACAAAAGTTGATACTTTTCTCTCCCGCGTTTTCCTTCAACAGAAGGATTCATGATGATGATGATGACGAAACGCTCATTTTCCCTCCTCAATAATCCACGATCAGGTTTTTGTTGATTGGTTACTTATCCGCCTTCATTCCTCCATACACACGCTGATTTAGTAGAAAAATTTTTTATAGCACGTCATAGTACTTTTTCTTCTTCTGATACACAATAGGAGTGATTCTCTCTCTCTCCCTCTCTCCCGCTGAAGTATTTTAGTGGTGATTCCCACTTTTATTTTGTTTTGACTCGTCCTTTCTTGAATAATGAAATGAATGAGCTAATGATCTCATCTACATCATAATAAATCAGTGTGAGATCTTTCTCCTTTCTTAAGTCAAGTCCATAAGAGAAGTGTAATGGAGCGCGTATCAAATCGTAGTTAAACGTCAAATTATTTTCTTAAAGTGGAACTGATGGCATATTACTATATCGATGAATGAATGAGTGATGATCATGATGATTATCAGTATGATAATGATGATTTTTAAGGGACGAGCATGACGACGAGCAAGTAATCATGATGTAGCCCATGATAATACTACCACTACACAACGACGAGCTTGTGGTGGTGATTGAAATGAACATTCTGTTTTTTTTCAAATCATTTGATAAACCTGTTTCGGCCTCTAACGCCGTAGAAATAATAGTTATATGTGCAGCAGTACCTCCAAAAATTGTGAATGGGTGGTGGTGGGACAAAAATACTTAAATGAAAGGTGGGCCTCTTTCTCTCTCTCTCCATCTCTCCAAGATTTACAAAAGGAAGGAAATGGGAGCATTAAAATATACAACACGGCTCTGTTCTCTACATATGCTAAGCACACAAAAGTTGTAAATATGTGCGCATGTAAACATTAAATAGTTAGCGATAATATGATCACGACAGATAATCATCATTCATCCACCGAAGTCAGACTTAGTTTGGTGAAAGCAGTAAATGATTCCCTCTTCTGGTGATAATCGTGTTGATGCTGCTGAGGATGATCGTGGTGCTGGTGGTGGTGGTGATTTTGACGATGATGTTGATGTTGATGATGATAATAATGATAGTTACGCTGACTTTTTGCTATTCCTTTAAAAATGCTGTTCTTTCCTCGCCCACAAACAAGATTATCATGTTTTTCTCTCTACATTTGTCTTTATTATTGAAGGGAGAGAATGAATGAGCATTCTTCTATTCGTGGATATGACATAATGCTCCTTTCTTCACTGTTAATATCACACAACGTCTATCATTTTTGATGATCCTTGAGAATCCTAGCCATCATCATCATCATCTTATTTTTCTCTATCGACATAAAACTTTTTTTGGATAAATGAATAAGGATAAGGTCGTAGACGGTAGCGATTTTGCTTTAAAAGAATAGTTGTATTAAGATGAAGAAGGGTGAAAAACAAAAATCAATGCGACAATACAATAATTGAGATCCGTTTGATTGAGTGCAGTTTTTCTCCTACTCATTCCAAAATTAAAATTAGTTCCTTTCATTAGCGAATATTAACGGGAAACGCTTTATGAATGTTTTGCATATAATTGTTTAGTTTTTCAATGAATGCCCTGTTGATGTTGATTTGGCGCACTCAGAAGAAGAAATGAAATTAATGAGATGTAATGATTTTGATGATCTCTTTAAACCTCCTTTATTGTTCTCTTTTTAAGCGGGTATTGCAACGTATTTGTTATTTGACGACATCCCACTTAATCATTATAATGTATAGAATAAAAATCCTTTGCTTGCATTTTTAGAAAAACAAAATGGAATCTTCTGCGGTTTGCTAATGATGATGATGAGTATCATTGTACAAGAAGTAGATGTTTACTTTTTTTGCATTCAAAATATTTTTGGGACTGTTGTCATTAACGTCATTAACTAATTTATAGCTCATATAGTTATTTTCAACTTTCACTGTGAATAACACTGGAAAGCTTTATGTAAAGACAGATAATTGTTTATAAAGAAACAATTTCCGAACATCTATCATAAAATTTTAATCAATGAATCTTATTATATGTCTATCCACCATCCACGTTATATTTTTAATGTCACTTGATATTACTCCCATCATCGTCGTCCTTATGACCTCCTTCAAAATTAGGCACAGAAATTGCAGCTAAATTTGCCTAAAATTGTTATTGCGAAAAATATTCCAACAACGTCGTGTTCTTTTACCTTGGCAAGAGTCGTCAACTTGTCTCAACTTAAATCCTGGTTACGGTTAGTTATTTATTTAAATAATATGATTCACCACTTGGAGATCGTCTTCTTAAAAAGTCTAAAAATATAGAACCGTTTTTACTTACTTCTATTTTCGAGAAACGCTTGATGAACATGAGCTTGTAGTGAAAGTTATGAGTTCCTTCGTATTTTTTTAACTTTTAAATTACAAAACATTATTGGAAAAAGTGAAATGATTTCAAGAGAAAATTAGACCAACGATTAGTTTCAAGAACAATTTCTTTACAGATTTGCTTTTGCTGTTTATCAACTACTTACTTTTCGCAATTTTTTTTATCAACTCTAATATGTACGTAGAAATACCAACGGGGTTAGATCATACCATAATATCTTAAAGAAGTTTTTTTTCTCAGAGCTCAATCCTTGATTTATATTTGGAAAGGTCGTTTAAATAGTAAAGCGGTTGGATAAAAAGATATTCACCGAAATAAAAATCAATGCGTGAAAGCGGAACACACTAAAATAATTTTTCATGAGCCAAAAATCTTGTCATCGTGATAATCATCCTTACAACTAAAAATAACATGCGAGAGTAAGTTTTTTCTTGGAATAATCAATAAAAAAATTGCACACTGCTACTGTAATATTAAATATTGAGTAAAGGTGAGGAGATAGGGATTATGCTGAAAAAGCGAAAAAAACTGTTTATTGCAAGCTGTGTGCTACCACCACCTCACAGTGTCTGTGTCATCATCAATTGAATTAACTTTTTGCATTGTGCCCCTCAAAAGCTGACACAATGTTTCACTATTCAGTAAATATCTTCTATTTTTGAAAAAAAAAAACTTTTCAACTTTTACCGTCATTCGATGATTTCATTATTTTAAAAGTCTTTGTGCATAAAATGACATAATATAATTTTTAATATTTTTAACTCAATCCACAATCCTGTCATAGATGAAGGCCTCATTATAACACACTCAGAAGAGCTCACATCAGGAGGAGAAATTTAGTTGGTAAAATCACGCAGTTGAATAATGAGAGAAGCACCAAAGCACTCTTATTGCCTCGTTGTGATGTCAACTTTAAATTTTAAATTTCTGAAAGGCACAACAATTTTAAACAAAATTTCTAAAACAAGATGACGTCGTCGTAACTTGAAAACGATTGTATTCTTTTTAAATCCGTACTGGTTCACTTAATCGTCGTATACGGAGATTCCGGATTTAATTTTTTGTTTGCTTAAGAAGCATGTATTGCCATAAGTTTTGTCCTAATCATCGTCATCTTCACTAGAGTATCAGCAGCATAATAACAGTTTCGTTGACATCGTTGCCACGCATTACGCACGCAAGAAAACCCACGCTGCTGCTATGCTCCATCCCAATTCCACATTTTTGGGTCTTTTTATAAACTAAATTCTACAAAGCGGGAATCCAGGTGTAAAGCAAGTGGTACTGTTGCGAAGCTGCAGCAAAATAATATTAGTCCGTCCGCAGTCCACTTAAAAGTTTGTTGGTGGCTCGGTGGCTGGCTTCGAGTGCGAGCAAATTCTGCAATTTACTTTTCGAAAAATCCTTCTTGGCTGCTACTTCAACATCTCTGAAAGCCGGAGACATGTTTCCCATAACCTGTGAAGTACAACTTGAATTAACATTAATTTCGTCTTTCAAATGAAATAATTCTAGTGATTAGTTTGCCGATTACGAAGAATAATGAGGAACTGATGCTTAACTTTGTAACGAGAGCAATTTTTTTCTATGAGAAAAACATCGCTTTATTTGAGCCCTTTTGTCATCAGGTTCAATCCACTTGTCACACTGCAAAGGAAGAGTTAAAAAGAGGAAGGAGAAGAAGAATTCTATCTGAATTTTATTCGTAGTTGCAAAGCAAAATGTGATATTGGGTAACTACTACTATGAAAGAATATAGATTTTTTGGCGTTTTCTAGCAGAATGTGCAAAGATATTTTTAATACAACAACGCTATGTAAGAACTTGAGTATAATATTATGTCATGATGCTGTGTTGTGGAAGTTTTGCGAACTCAGTCCTGATTCCATGTAGTTAGTTAAAAATGTGTTCCACAAAAAGCAACAAAGTTTTAAGAATAGATTGTAATGCTGCTGATGTGCTTCCATCATGGCATATTATGTCTCTATTTTCGCTGAGGAGGAGAATCGCTTTAGATAAACGATTTAACGCAGGAAGATTAGGATTACTGCACTGTCATTGAGAAAGCAAAAGGAGTTATAGAAGAAGAGGTTGAAGAAAAGGATCAAGATTAGCACATCATCATAGGTAATATTAAAAGTTAGTTCTTGGAAACCACATGATGAAGATGGGGAGAAGAAATGGATAGTAGATATGAGATAAAAAACATTCAGTGATTTTTCCACTACTCTCTCCCTCGGAACGTTTCTAGTTAGTTACTTAGCTGTGTGCTGTTTACGTTCTTGTATGTGTGTCCGTAGTTTAGCTAGTCAGTCGTTTTTTCAGCAGAGAATTTTGGTTAAGGCGGTGTGAGAGTGATTTACATAGCTTGAAGAAGCAACTCAGAAAAAGTCAGCGATAGTGTGAAGGGAAGAGGCAGAGTGGAACAGTCGCACTCGCATCTTCATCACTACAGAGCTCTCTCATTCACTCACTCTCGAACATGCCAAAAACACTTTGTTCTCTTCTTCCACTTTCTTGTAGCAGTTTTTGGCTGTAGTGCGTAGTCGAAGAGAAACATTCTCTGAGTTTTATTTCGCACGGGAGTAGTAGTGTAGTAGTAGTAAAAGTGCGTAAGTGTTAAAAATACGTTTATAATTATAATTATGCTGAGGGCATAAAATAATATTTATTTTTATAGTCAATATTTATTAGCAACAATATTTTTATCATCATCCCCAACATTTCAGTTTTTCAATTTTTGCTCAATTGTCAGTTCTTTGCTTATCATTGCTGCTATTATTTGTGATTCTACTTTTCTTCTTTTGCTAATACTCATATATATATACACATATTTACCAGTATTTATGCAGAAAGCACAAAAGGAAACGGAAATAAACTGTTGCGTGCATTATTTCCTCCTCATTTTTGCTGCCGAATATTCCTCTACTTTCTTCACCGATTTTTTTGCGTTTTTCTTCCGCCGTATGAAAAAGTACAGCGTGCGTTTTCTGCGTAGAAATTTCTACGCAGAAAAAACCACCGTTTACGTGTGTACTATTTAAGCTGTTGCTCTTTTTCTACTCTGGTGTAATACAATTGGCAAAATATTTATTAGCTCTATAATATAAAGTTTTTATGTTTTTAACTGATTCAGATACAATGAATTTTTGTTTTAAAGGAATACGAAAAATATTTATTAGTCGGTTCAGATTATTCTATCCCCAACAGACAGATCACGTGTGTGCTTAACGTTTCGACACGTTGTTTCGTAAATTCAGGAAACATTATTGCCAATGGTGTGAGTGTCTGCAGCAGTGCATTTACATCCGTTCATTTAAAAGTTGCGTTAAGGCCGGTGTGTGGTGATCATAAAACAGGTGTTTGCGTTTGTAAGCAACTTGAAATCAGTAACAAAACAAGGTTTAAATTTGTGCATAAAATTAAAAGGGCGACATTTTCTGCATGGAAATAGTTAGTGAAAGTTTCCGTTTTTGTAGCCTCCAAATCCAAACGCAACACGAGAATGGGTGAGATGAAACGCATTTAAAGTTTCAAGTTTATATCATAACGTCATGATATCATACTTAACTTTCTTTTTCTTCATTGGATGCCAAATAATTCTACTAATAGCAGGGATATTCTGTAGTGAGAAAAAACAGGATCTGACATAATTGTTTTTAAATAAATAATAATACGTTAATGCAAAGTTGCAAAAAAGAATTTGTATGTATATCGATGAGTCATCCATTACCAAATTTGTAATTTGTAATTTGGGATTTATTCAAAGGTTCTGGTTAAAAGTACAACGTGAAATACATGAGTGATACAAGAATCCTACAGCATAGGCTTTTACCTTGATCACTTGAAGAAAAAAAAGAAAATACAAATTGTTCAGTCAAATTAAACTTCATATCCAAAGTAATTAATTAATATTAATTTTGAAAACACGGAAAACCTCGTTCACTTCGAGGTAAAAAACCGTGTAAAAATAAGTTAACAAAATAGTCCTCTTGAGTATGTAAGATGTAGATATTTTAGGTGATTTGTCGCGATAACCCTCAAATCCTCATCACGAATAAGTAATTATCCTTTAATAGGATAGATCGCTCAATTTAGTTAGAATTAGAAATTAATGCTACTAGAACTATAATTGCGACCACGATAGAAACGTTTAGTCTAGATGTATTATATCTTTGACAGAATGGAAAGAAAAAATGTATTTTTCTTTATGCCGAAAAAACTCGAGAGCGAATAATCTTTGCTTGCTGTTTTCCACAATTAGTGCATTCTGCTCGAGCGAAGCTTTGTAAACTAAAGTGTATGTACGTATAGCTTTTTTTACCGAATTCACATTCAATCTAATAGTTATCATATTATAAACATGTAAATGGTGATGACGACGGTGATCATGACCATCATATTATTATTAGATTACTATTACACACTTGTGACAGAGAAGAAGAGTTAATCTACTTATTAAGTAAGAAAAAACTACTTAGTGTGCTTGTGAGCGACTTTGTATAACTCACTTGGGTGTTATCCTCATCACCATCATCATCACATTATAGAAAAAAATGTTTTTGCATTGCTTTTTTGGTTAATGTTGGAAGAATTGGATGTATTGGTTGGAGGAGGAGGCAAAACGGAAGGTGCACAGTCGGTCTTCTTCTTCATCTTCATCTAGTGTTGTTGTTTGTCTTCTAAAGCAGAACGCGTAATCAACTGTTCTTGATCAAGCACAAAAATATTAAGAAGAAATAAAGCAGGAGTAGTTGTAATAGTAGTAGTAGTAGTAGTAAAGTAAGTGGTGGCGGTGGTTATAGTAAAAAGAGGAGACGAGTTGCACATTCATAATCAAACGTCATCATCAGACAGCGAGGAGAGGAGAGAGTCACAGAGAAGATCAGCAGCAACAGCAAAAGCAACACAGAAAAAAACAGATCTAAATCACCTTTCACCATTCATACTTTTTGTCAGTCGCTTGCTTGCTTGTTGGGAAGAGAGGAGTGAGAGGGAAAACGTAGCACTGAAAAAGAGAAATATTCGTCCTCGTCGCAGCAGTAGTAGTAGTGGAGACGGCAGCGTACGGACAAACGTGCTTACTTACTTTTTAGTTTTTGCTCTGTAAGCTTTTTCCTTTCCTTCTCTGATCTGACTCTCTGGACTGGAGAGAAGTGGCTATACAAACTTAAGAAGATTCTTTCTTATCCCCGAAGAGCCGTAGTTGTGGTTGTTGTTGCTGTTGGAGTAGGTCCTTAAAAGTCGTCTTTACCCTGCTTTGACAGTTTTCTTTCAAAAATCACAAAATGTTAATTTTATTGTCACACTACAAAATTAATGCAATATGTTTTAGTCATTCTGTTCCGTGCTAGTTATTTAATTTCTTATTTTAACGGTTTTATTTCAATTTGGAGTCATTTAAAATTTTAATTTTTTTGCTGCATTTTTCACGGCAGATTTTTAGAAGTAAGTTATTTCCGCTTGCTGCAGAAGTTGTGGTAGTCGCACAAACTCTGTCTCCTGTCAATGAAATCCAAAGAACTGGCAAAAATGTGTTTTTAGGGAGCATGAAATGTTTTTGCAACCTGTTGAGCTCTTAGTAAAGTTATCATGTGAGAGAAAGAGGGTTTGGAAAGATGATAAAGAAAAAAGGCTTAAGCAAAATCGTTCGTGGAAATAGTAGCACTACTATTCCGTAAAAATGCTCATCTAAAACTATAAATGCTGACAAACTTAACTTGCAAGGAAAGAATTCAGACTTTTTCTGTGCAAAAATAAAAGCAAACTATTAATGAACAAGTGAACTATAAATGGAAGAGATGAAAATTTTTCTGGAATATTCAAGAAAGTGTTCTAGTGTCTTGATTCACTGAGCTTACAATTGAACATTTCTATAACAACAAATTTTTAGCTAATTATCAGACAAGTTCAAGTGTAATATTTCTTAAACAAGAAGAGGAACAATTTTTGTTTGTTTGGAATAAAGCAACAACTGCCAAAACATTATACCATACAACAAACTCATATACGCTTGAGAAGTTTTAATGAAACAAACAACAACGCAACAGTACAAAAAAAAGTTTTTCCAATGCTTTCTAGAACACTGTTTGATTAGCAAAATGGAAAATACTGAAAAACATTTCAATTTTCTTCTTCGCTTCCCTGTCATGAGTGATGCTAAACTGTGTCCAGCAACAGGAGTGAATTTAAAGTGAAATGTGTGACGTCGTTTTTAATAAAAAACCTTACGTACGTTATTGTGTATTGAGGAGAGGGAACTACTTTATTATTTTTCTGGATTAAACTCGTTGACATTTCTTCGTGATTCCAGAACCTCACGGTCGTTCGTTCGTTCTTTCTTGAATTAGCAGAACAGAGTCTCTCATTTTCCCTCAAAATATTGTTCTCGTTTCCAATTATTATTACAGGTGATGTAAACAGGATATTATGTTCTACTATGTTGATGAGTTTGGAGTTTTGTAAACAAACCAAAAATAAAAGAAGTGTGCTGCTCTACTCCTATAATTAAAATGTGAAACAAAAACCAGTCGTGAATAAAACCCTTATATTATAAAGGTACTCAATGAACTATGAAAAACTTATTCTGGGAACGAAGCCTTCTAAATAGACGTTGCGTGGTTATTGGACTTAATGTTGTAAAATTTTGTACAATTAGATAAATAGATCCAGATATGCTTTATATTGATATCGCTTAAAAATGAGACTTTCCCTTTAAATTTTAAAGTCTCAAACCAACATAACATCGTCGTTGGCATTTAAAAATTTCTCGCTCCGGGAGACGACAAAATAAGGAGAAGGAATGAAGTGAACCAAGCAAGGGCAAAAAGGAGTTTACTGTCATTGTCATTGTTCCAAGTACAAGAAAAACTCATCACAAAAGAATGGTGAGATGTTTGAGATTGATGTAACGACACGTAAGTAACAAATAGTTTAAAGTGTATTCATTAAAAAGCAAAAAATATTCATTCGTTACAAATTTCCTTTAAGTTTAATTTTAATTTCTGTAATTAGTACAATATAATTCCTGATAATAATATGGGAAATGTACTACCATAATGTGAATTGATTCATTCATTCTTTCATTTATTTGATTGGTGAAGCGAACAAGCAGCTTAAAATCCCCACAGCACTTTCTTTCTCTCCTTTCCTTGTTCTTACTAGATTTTTTAGCCGGTTGACTTGTTTGAAAGTACAATGAGGAGCAAAAGAGAGAGGAGAGAATTGGGCATATTGTAAGCCATCACTTTCCTCTCATGTCGTACTCACATTACCACAACTCACTCACTTACTTACATACATACTTTTGGAAGACTCTCACAGTCTTTTGCAAAAAAAACTCGTGCAGAGCAGAAACGTTAGTCCAAAAATGATATTACTACAATTATTATTATTATATATGTATGAGTATAGGATAGAGCGAGAGGTAAGCTTTTACCGCGCGCGTCTTTCCAGCAAGTTCACATTCTTCTCGGCAACATTATTATCATCGTCATCGTGAGCAGGAGCAGCAGAATGAGAATCTCATCGAAAAAGGTAAAAAGTTGATATTGATGTGTGGGTGGGTAGCTCTTTGCCTCAATAAGGATTGCTCACTTTTCTGCTCTTTGCTCACCGTTCGTTTTTTTCGTTCTTCTCTCTCCTTTACACTTCAAAGCAGCAAACAACAATCGCTATTCAACCGTATGGAAAAAGTTTAACTCACCAGAAAAACTTTTTCCATTGTTGTTATCATATATAAATAACGTACGTAACAACAGCAACGTCTAGTCTAGCCCTTTTTAGCTGTTGCGTTGCTGCGGTTGTTGTTGTTATCTAATTTCTTCTTATGCAGATTTTTTCTGGTATTAATAATAACACTACTGAACCGAGATCGATAGGTTAATAAGTGATGCAGATATGTATGTACGATTTATATAATATGTATTATTGGGTATACAATATGTGCAGCAGTAAAGCTAAACATAATGGGAATAAAAAAAGTTTCTTTGCGTCAGAAGAAGAAGTGTGTTCCACAATGATCACTTTTCCTCTTACTTTTTTAGTATTATGATTATTATTACGACGTGAAGGAAGTCGGACCCAAACACACCTGTTGAGTTACTTCACTCCTTTTCTCTCCCTCTCTTTCTGCCTCAATTTCCATCTTTCCCTTTTAGTTCCTGGATGGATTACATAATACTAGTACGATATTATTATTACAATCTATCCTTCTAAGGTGATCCATTGTGTACAGGCTTTTGAGCTTTTTTGTCGCTCACTTCTTCTTCTTCTATGCATTTTCCTTCTTGTCCTGTTGAGAGATTTTTGAAAAAAAGAAAAGGTTTTTTTTTGCTTTTGAAGATGACCAAACTGGATTAAAAACTGCGGGCTAAATGAGAGAGGAAACAACATCATCGTCGTCGTCGTCAATGCTCAATATAACATTTTGTGCTCATCGTCGTCCTAGTCGTCGTCATCTTCCCATATATATGTGCACTGAGAATGATAATGGGTCCTTCCATAAGAAGAACAAGATGAGGTGGGGTACAACATAAACAAGACATGTTTTCATTGTCCTCCTCTATTGTATCGATAAATAGAGAGTCAAAAACTAAAAGAGAAGCTTTCTTCATTATTTCAAGAGGCTGTAAGAAATCCTATCTTTTCATTTGTAAAAGAATGAAAGATTTCTGTTTGAATTTTTGTGAATTGGAAGCTTTTTTCACGGAAAAATGGTCAGCGTTTCCAGGGATTCTTTGCAGGACAGTAAAAGATAAATCAAAAACTGTTTTTTTTCTTCTTCTTATGCCTTAGATATACACAGAAATAAAACAGACATGTAAGGGTTTTGAAAATGTTGAAACGACTTGTTTAAAAAAGAGCATAATTTGAGTAGTAGCAGTAGAAAGAAGGAAAGGAAACATTCCACCCACGCAAGAAACCTTTTTGTACTATTGAATGTTTGCTCACTTGACATGCATAATATGATGATGATGATGATGATATGATGACGATCTATGTACAAGAGGACTAGCGAAACTCTATTGGAGTGATAAAGAGAGGGAGAGAGAGAGAGAGAGAGAGAGAGTATTTCTGCTGAATGAAAGTTGGTTCTTCTTATTCTTCTTCTCACAAAATCTCAGAAATTGAATGCGTTTTATTATCCAAACGTTTCGGTGCGGCTTCACTTATTATTGCGAATATGTCTCACCATGAAAATAAAGCTGTTTTACTATGTTTGAGGGGAAAGGAAAGTCTGTGAATTCGTTTAGCTAGTTGGAAAAAGGAAGAAAAGAATAAGAAAAGACTGAAAAGAGAGAGAGAGAGAGAGGAGTGTGCAGTGCAGGAATGAATGAAATTTTAAGGATAGAGTTTAGCCATGCATGCATACCGATTTTTTTCTGGCTTACGGGCTCAATTAGATTTTGATACTTTATAATTTTATTATGGAGTGGATGAGTGCATTTTACAATTACGTATACACAACCATTCATACTTTTGGAATTTCCTTTAGTTACTTCTTCTAATTTCTCATGACTTCAGCATTGAAGGTTAAGTAATGTGGACTCTTCGATACCTCTCATCCAGTCCGTTTCATTCCTGATTTGCAACTGATTTTGGTTTTACCGGTGCGTATTAGAGAGACAAATAAATCCAAGTAAGGAATGTGACAAAGAGGAAGTTTCATGCAAAAAACAAAACATGGGAAGATGAAATGCCTATCTATATTATTGTAGGCAGGTTAAAGAGTAATATTGTAACCACAATCAGCAGCAACCTTTATTTAAGATGATTTTCAAAATAAAAACAATGGCCTGTTTATAAACTATGACAAATTTGAAGTCACGAGGAACAGAAACTCTTTTTTACACCTTTCCGCTCGAATTCCGCACCATTCTTCTTGTATTCCTTATTCATTTCCACACCTGCTGTTGTGCATATAATAAATAGTACGCATCCCTTTAAAAAATATTATTATGCTTGTGTAGAAGAAACTAACTATAAGTAGAACACTGGAAACGGAATGGGATGAATATTTTACTTTTTTCGATGGCTGGTAGTTTGTTCTGAAGAAAGTTGTAAGTAGGGGAAATTAAGACGCTCTTCTGAAGAAACTAAACTGCTTTGCTTAATGTTAATCTCCATGTGCTTGATCTCATGTCAGTGATACTTTTTAAAGGTCAACCAACAGTTTTCATAATATAAAATATAAACTGAAGTATTTATCCAGTTTCTTTTTTAACCTTTTTTGCAGTCTCCATTCATTTACGGATGGCAACATGTCTGACACCAAAGGTCCTACAAGACTTTAACAAACTGTAAGTAAAGCAACTTTTTTTTATTACTTTCTTTTTAGTTTGTTTTTTGAATTTCAAAATAAGTTTTAAATGTCATCTACTTGAATTTGCAAAAATCTTTTTTATATTGTAAGGTTAATAAATATGAAAATCCAAATAGCGACACAGCCTTCAACTTTTACCTTTTAATGCAAACTTTTAGCTTCCTTAAAAGTATATATTATGTCTAGGGCTATACTGAAGCTGTTCTTATTTATATTCATATTATGTTATAATTCTTTCTTCTCTCTCTTCCAAGATTCTTCTAATAATTTGGAATTGTCGTAAACGTAACAATGCAAAGTTAGTACTTTTACTACATATAATGGTGGAGTAAAAAAATAAGGTTTTGTTGAAATCCTTCGTAGCGACATTTAGTAAATTTTCAAACTTCCGTGCGTAGCTCACAATAGTAGAGAAATTCACAAATATTGCGTTCAAAATACAAAGTATAAAGAGTAGAAATAGGATTTCCTTGGAATGACGGATGTTTCTGCCAGAAATGTTAGTTTTCTTAAGCAATAATGTAGAGAAAAAATACCTGCTACTAACTGCCTACTCTACATTATCACCTCTCTCAGTTTCTTAGAATGGTGTCTGGGCACAAGTTTTCTTTAGCAGCAGCAGCAGCAAAACTGATTACATTCTAGATAGTAAAAGTAAGCCATTAACACAATAAAATAGTCAATCACATTATTCAGCAAAAAAACGGGATGGATAAGATGACAACGCAATTATGGATTTCCTCCTTCTTGCGGTGTTGTTTAGAACTTTCCTAATTAAGTACAAAATATTATGCGGAGTGGTGGTGACGCATCATTATTCCTACTGCTAAATTTCATCTGTCGCCTTACAAGTTTTTGTTGCCCTTCCTCACCTCAGACCTGAGCAGACGATGCCCACCTGTTAAGAACGCCACGCACAATATGTATAACAAAAGATGACGGGGGAATGGGGGATAAAGAATAAGAAAATATACTTTTTACCTACTCAATAGTGTCTGTCCTGTCTTAGTTGTCACTCATTTAAAAGCTTGAGGAAGTGGATCAAACAGAGATCATTGGGTATATTTGCTGACGTTAAACGGTTCGCTGTATTAATGAAAAAAATATTGTCGATGAAGTTCCGTTGTTGACATCATCATTCATCATCACAGCTAATAAAAAATAAAAGATTTGCTCCAAATTGGGAATAAAATTTTTGTTCTTTTCTCCACTCCACTTCAGTCTTTTCCGAAACTAATTTGCAAACTTGATGATGACGATGTGGTAAATAGGTCTATGTATTTGTTTTCGTAAAACTACTTCCCTTAAATACCATCTTCCTACACAAACTTTGATGGCTTTTTAGTAGTAAAAAAAGTTGGTAATGGTGATGTACCTCAATGCTTAGTTTGAATACTTATAATAAATATCCCACGTATTGTATAATATAGAGTATTGCAAAATACCAGCAAAAACTTATTATTTCATCCGGATACTTTTTTTTTCAAAAAAAGATAATTTTAATTCAAAGTAATTGGATGAACTTTCCAATCATCTCAACAACAATAACAGAAATAATGGGCTGAAAATAAAAAAAAATTATGTCAAAACAAAGTCCTCCAGCTTAAGTAAGTAATTTGAATGAAATGACCCTTTTAATTGGAAGAGAAATGTTACAAAAAAGTTTTGGTTTTCCACTCTCCAACTTTGTCGTTCTCAAATCACATAATACGCAAGAACAGAAAAGAACAGCGAAGAATTAGTGGGAAGAAGAAGGTAAAAAAAGTGCGTGGGCAGCAGGCTAAGATTTTTTTGTTAACAAATTTGCTAAGGATGATCAATGAAGTGTGTTGAGTTGAACATAAAATACTAATGGGATTATAGGTAGTACGTTGTTGACACAGCAGAAGAATGAACACACGCGTATACGTAAAAATGATTAATTTTAATTAAAGTGGATAGGTATTACTATTTATACCTGTAATGAGAAGTTAGTTAAAAACATGGGATTAAAAACAAAGGGATTCTAAAAGTTCGTCGGGGATTTTTTCATGTGTGCCGCTGCTGGAGTCATTGACATAGTAAAAAGTACTAATAAATAATCTTTTAATTGCGTAAATGTTTAGTTCGAATGATTTTTGTTGAAGGAAGGCAAAATATTATTATTCTTGTACAAGTTTGTTTTATTTTGGTATTATTATGATCGCGCTGATGATGTGATGACGATGACGATGCAATGAGATTGAAAGAGTGCAAAAAGTGCGAGTAGTGGTGCGAGGTGGTGGTCTGTCTTTAGCTTTTGGCCGGCTGACGAAATGACTATTCCAAATGGGCAAGTTATAGAAGTGTAGGTGTCACATATGTACATATGACTACATATTAATATGCGATTTGTTTGAAGAAATAAAAATCTACTCGAGAAAACGGGAAGCCTTGCTGATATGTATAATATATGAACAAAAAGCTGAGACTGCCTGAAAGAGAGACCATATGACTTTTCTGTTACATTAAAAGAGTTCTTTAGATGGGGCAACAGTGGCATTATCACACGCTAGAGAAATTGGCGTATAGCTCTCATTTTTCATGTGAAGCGTAATGATGTTGATGATGTGATGCTTGCGTGGGCGTTCATCAGACTACTACTTATTTGTACTGTAAAGAAGTATAATTTTTAATTCCTGAACGTCGTTACGCTCGCTCTTGTTACTTGTTTATTACTTACTTACTTTATGACAAGATATGTTGACCCACACCTTACATTTTACAACTGCTACACATCAACCGCGTGGAATAATAATAAAAAAGTAAAAGGAGTAAAAGTATGCCGTTGCATTCTGCACCTTCTTTTCCTTTTTGCTGTCACTCGGTGCCCTAACAGAACTCTAAAAATGCGTAGCTTATTTTGGGGATCAATGAAAAGAAAGGTTTTGCTTTTTGGTTCTCTTTCGTTTCATGATTGTTTATGGCAGAGTACAGCTAAAAATTTATTATTTATTCCCATTGATTCCCCCTGGTTATCATTTCCACACTTGACTTTCTTCAGTTTCTTCGTCCGTTCCTTACACAAAAATCTTGCATGGCATATGATTTTATATTACTACTTCTAAGCTGCTACACTGCTTGCCACCCGCTACCACCCACACTACCATAATCATCTTCAGCATTCCACTCGTAAGGCGGAGCGGCAAAATGTCAAGTGGAAGGTAATCTGATTTCCAGATCCGGGTGAAGTTCATTCCCAAAACATCTTTTCTTTCCTTCCCTCTTCATCCCGACCCACTTCTTTTACAAAATATGGATAATAACAGGCTTCGTAATACCGTATAATAATAATTACCCTATCAACATCACCGTCACATCAAATATTTGCGTGATGAAGTAATTGATTAAAGTGGGGGAATAAATCCACACGAGAGCTTTTGTTTTCCCCACGCATAACTAATAAACTATCAACTTCGTTGTTTATTATCTTTTTTTGTGGTTCATTCCTTTATATTTTTCAATCTCTTTTATATTTTATAATTCTCTTATTTACCGATACTATCCAAACACAAAATGGCTAATTATTATATTAACTTATAAATTGTATATGAAGTAGAATAAAATAGGGAAAGGCAAATTGTTTTACTTAAAAATTTCTGTAAATATAAGATAATGTTCTTCTGCGAAGGCGGAAAATCCAATCTCATTAAACAGCGTATTTAGACAAATAAGTTAGAACAATGCTGATTTTCTATTCAATTTTTCCATCGTACAAATAATAACATCTCTCTAACACTGAAATGAGTATAATTTTATCAGCTTCGGTGAATAATATGTGCAGAGCAGAACATTATGCATCCTAATAATATGGCCGGAATAATATGTACACGACCGTTATGTACGCGAATATTATGGATCCTGCAAAGTATGGACACGATTTTTATGTACAGTCTTCTGGACTGTAGTCACTCAACGTTTGACTATATACAAGCCAGGCAAAATATTTAAGAATATCAACCGCGCGGTGCAAGAAAAACTGTTATAGCAACTATATTATGCTGACCAAAAAATGGGTTAACGCACAGACGATTTGTCAAGAAAAAAGCCTAACTCACAAGGGTCAAGATTTAAGACCTTTTTAGTTTCCAAATTCCGATTTCAGCAAATTTGAAATAAACTGAGAACGATTAAATCCGAAAGTTTTTCAAAAACAGCTTTTTGTGATAAAATGTATTAAGTGATTAATTATAATTGAAAAAATATATTAAGATATTTCAAGTCTTGCCAGCCGTCAGTCTCGTAAAGTCTTTTAAACTCATAACTTTTACTTACCTAAATTGATCAGAAATTAAAACAAGGCAGAATTCTAATTTCATGTTGCTAATTACTTACAGTACTGTCAAGTAAAAAAGCTTCAGCATTAGGCTCCATTTTATGTTGAAGAAACAATATTTCCTCTTGATTGTTATAAATTGACAGAAAAAGTCAGAACTGTACATATAAATTTTGACCATATTTTTCGGCGTCCGTAATATTCGCGTACATAATTTGCATGTACATAACATTCGGTGTACATATTATTCCGGCCATATCATTCGTTGACATTATGTTTTGTACATACTGTTCCCACTCCCATTTTATAACCTAATGCGAGAAAAGCACACAAGGAGAAATACAATATTATGGAACAGTGAAAGGAGCGTAGAATTCTTAATAAAAGATTGTGGATTAACGAAGAGAGAAAGATAGATTTAACTGAAACTATGAACAATTTGCCAAATTTCATGAAAATCAGTTCACTCGTTCGACAGTTAAAGCACCGACAGACAGACAGATGGACAAACAGACTGATCGCTTAACCAGATCGAAGACGACTAGATAGCATAATAGTAGCAGCAAAATGAGTTGCACTGGACTCTTTGTATTACAATTAAATGTGAAGTTGCCTTTCTTAATTTTTTATATAATAACGACGACTGTGTCAATGATGATAATGATGATGGTGATGCTCTCTACTGATAAAAGTTGTGTAGGCGGCAATTTTGTACATTGTTCACCTATTGCTCCTGGTTTATGATGATAATGTTGGTTTGGTGGATCGTCGACATCATCATCGTGTCGTGTTGTAGTCATGATACCGACGATGATGATGACGTGAACTAAAGACTACTTTGGCATTTTTTATGAACTTGAACATGTCACCTTCCGTATTATCTGCTTATTATCGGTTCATCTGGAAACTGATCGAAATCATCATCTCTTGCTGAGACAATCTTCTTTCTTTTACCTTTGTTGGAATATGTATAACCTCGAGCCAGTTTTTATTGACTCAGTTTCGCAAATAAAAAATTAAAGTAATTTTTTCAATCAAAGATTAACGCTACCTCTTAAAAATGTTTACCTCTTCATATATATTATCATTATTATCGTCTTTCTCCGCTGTTTTTAAAGTGTCAATTTTATTATCATTTTTCGCCTTAATTCTTATCTTCTTATTTTATTGGAGAAAAGAAACCTTTTAATTCTGATCTACAAGTATAAAATATTGACAAAATAAAATAGTTTCCAAAATGGTAATAGAAACTTTGATGATTTGGTATGATACGAGATAAATAAATTGATATAAATACATAGATAATAATAAAAAATTAATATTTTTTATCATATCGAAATATTTTCACTTGTTGTCCTCCCCCATTTCAGTAAGCAGAAGATAAGTAAGTAGTAGGTAAGTTATTTACATTTATAGCGTAAATTACGGCAGCTGCCTTTATCGTAGTGTATGTAATACCGTATGAATGGAGCACATCAGTCCCTTTTGGCATTTATGCGTTTTTTCATCGTCGATGAAGAAACATTCTTCGAAGTAAACAAAGCGTAGGATCTACATGACATGATCCGTGCTATTGCACATAAATACCCAAAAATAAAAATAAAACAGTTTTTATTCAAACCCTTCCTGCATGTCTCTGACTTTTCATGTCACAGAGAGACAAGGAGGAAACTTTTTTGCACCATTTCATTTCTCCGTTTCTTTCTAGTGCTTCCTTTCTCATTCCCTTCTTCATTACAAAGCAGTTTAACATTTAAATAATCATTGATATTGTATTACGTGATGCTTGAAGAGTTTCTCTGAAAAGACAAAGGATGAAGTGACGACGAGAATGACGACTATGATTAAACACTAAACTTAACCATGAGTACAGGTTGCAACAATGAAATTACTGCATCTTCAATCTCAACATTATTTCTTTAAAAAGGCAAACTCAAGGGAAATGTATAAACGTATTAACAACGGCAACGAAGAATGAATAAAAGCAACTATGATGATAAATTCAAGCTCACTATGTACGCTTTGTTTCTAACTTGAATTACTATGTTTCTCCAGTAGAGAATCAGTTCAAACCCAAAGCCTTGTAAACAAGAAAATGTTAGAAACAAATAGGAAGATGAAAAGAAAATCAACGAATGAATCATTCCTTACATTAACTTTTATGGTTTAAAATTTGGAAAAGAAGGGAAATGTTTCTTGTTCAAGAGAAATTTGCGTAAGATTTGCAAGCGTAGCAAATGTATAGTAACACATATAAAGACTCCTCTCCAACGCTCATAGCCACTTTCATTTAGATAATCAAAGAAAGAAATCTAAACATATCATCGACATCATCAAGAGAGCTGACTTTCTTTCTCTCTCAACGAAAGAACGAGCAAACCTCATCATCATTATCATCGTCGTCGTCATCATCGTCGTAATTACGGATACGATGAGAAGCAGCAGCAGAGACAAGCTTTTTGTTTACTATTTGCACAGGGTAGAGGAGAACAGAGCTCACTCATGTCAGGTCAGGTTGTACGCTCGTACGTAACTCTTCCAGTTGATCTTGTCTTATCTTCCCCGTACATTCCTAATGCTTTCTTTTGAATGCGACTCCTATTATATTACAAAATTCAAACTATATCTTATTCTTCTTACATATTTCTACGAGCTAAGGTTTTTTTTGGAAATAACTATGTATATTATTATTTGAATACCAGAAAGCAATTATAGACTTTATTAACCGGATCACTTAAGCATGTAAGACAAAGACGACAACGTCATTTCTTCGAAACGAGAAAACTACTACTACTACTGCTACTACTGCAAACACACAACGTCACATTATTATGTATTTTTGCAAAGTTGACGATGATATCATAAAGTATAGCAAATATTTTAAACTCCCTATATTTTTACATATGCATACTTATACATCTCATGTTTCTTTAGTAGGAAGAAGAAACATTTTTCTCTGTGTGTGTTTATGTGTGTATAAGTATAGCATCTTCTACTTTTACTATAGATTTTTTAAAATAAAAATCCACGTGCTTCAAACTCACGCCGGTGTATAAATAGATAGAAACTAATTTTAGAGCTAAAAAATAGCAACCATATTGGGTGGGCGAAGAATTCCTAAAAATATCTTGATGATGATTCGCGAAACTATTTCCGTGGAGAAGAAGAAGAGGAAGAAGGCGCCTTTCCTTCTTATCGAGGAAAGTCTAGAGAAAAAGAAAAAGACGAGTTGAATCTACGTTGTACTATGATATGAATATATCTGGTGATAATGTATTTTAAAACGCTACAAAGTAAATATACACATGACGAAGACGATGATACTATTTTGCTAGTTGATGATTCTCCTACCATGGTGGTGGAGTGCAAGTGATGATGACAGAATTAATGTGTACGTACAGTAGATAGGATCATCGTCACATTATACATTTACCCATCATCATCGTTAGTAAAAATTTACTACGGGAGATTAGCATCAACGCTTAATGAGAGAGGGAAACGGAAGGAAAGAAGACAAGAGATATTTTCTTTTATTTTTATTTTCTATCTCCACTGTTTCCAATCTCTAGTTTACTTATCTTGCTACTGTAATGTTGCTGATACACTTTTTACGTAATAAAATGTATGTCATTGCTAGACAGCTGCGTGCTTTAGTTGTAGTTGGGAAACTTTCGTATCGTTTTATTAGTCATCATCGCATCGCATCGTCAAATGTTTAGCATAGAATATGAAAGCAGTCAGTATTTTTGTGTCAATAATGTTTTTTCTTGTACTGCGTCTTTCTGTAGGATTTTATTCAGTATGATTCGGGATTTGGGATTTTTAAAAACATCCATTGTGATATTATCTTTGATAATCGCAGTAAGAATGGCATTCGTAATATTACTTCGATGTCGGCAACAAAGACAAATTAATGGACAAATGTTGAACCGCTTTGAAGGCGTTTATTGTACTTATTATGCTTAAGTACATGAAATGTTTTATTTACGCAACTTCCGGAAATGTTACCGGCTACTACTTTCACTTTCAATAATGATTAAAACACTTGATAATAATAATGGAAATGCATTTGTTACTGAAAAGCACAAAGAAAAAGTAGTATTACCATGCTCCCGCGCGTTTTCTCTCCGGCACGATATAAAAACGTGATTAACTGGGAAATCGTTATATTCCCAGAATTCAAAGGCACTGCACTATATTGTGTACTACTAGTATTCGGTATGAAATAGATCCGTGTTGGAGTAGATTCAATATTTTTTACAACCCATTCTGCTGCTAGTGCTAGTCCCAAATGGTTTTTGTTCTCGAAATCTGCGTAAGTTTAAAGAGATTCCATTCTACACACTGAATCACTGACACATCTACATTCAAAAAACATTTACGCGCTGGCAGTATAGCGTTATTGAAAGATTTCATGGTAAGTAGGTAGGTAAAGCTATTCCACTGCAATTTATCCTAATTTACGTTAACCTTTTGGCTCCGGTTTTTCAGCGAGTCGTTTACTACTATTCCATCTCACTACTTGATTAGGTGCTTGTTGATTGCGTTAGTCATTTATTATTCTATTTTTCAAAGCCAAAATCGTCGTTAGGAATGCACTTGAACATCAATATTAATGATCGAAGAAACAAAAGTTAATGCAGCCATGTCTTTCATTCATTTTTTGCTGTTATTGCCTCCATAATTAATAAATTTGACATAAATCTACTATTTAGTCCTAATTGAATTACAAGCGAATGAAATCGTAGGTGGCTGCTTTAATTAATTTGACTTTAAATTCAATTAAAGCTTCCATCAAAGGTGAAGGTGAAGAAAGATTTACAAATTTTATTACATTGCATAGTAATGTCAAGGTAAAGTGTGGAAAATGTAATGTTGTTTATCCATTCCTCCTCTAACTGTAAAATTGTCCCTTAGAAAATCTGTTTCTATTTTCGATCATTGTCACAAATTTTCTTTCCACTCTATTTGAATCTATGCTGTTGGAATGCTGGTAAAGTTTGGTTTAGAAGTAATACATAATATTCGCCGTTATTCAGGTGTGTACAAAAATGCCCACCTAATTCCTGGAAGGAAATCGTGATATCAGTCAGATTAAATTACTAACTCATTTGTTGTAATGGGTCCACAAAAACAGCCAGCTACACATGCTAGATGTTTCTTTTTATTGAAATAAAAATGTATTATTATTATTGGAACAATTTAAAATTTACCAAGATTCTCTTGTCTTCTGTCCTTGTTCGTATCTATATGAAACATTACTTACTGATTACTTACATGTTATACTTAACAATTACTTCAATATTATGAAAATTTATTTCCTGTTGATTCCATTTTAATTTCACTGTAAATTGAGATCGTTTACGCTATGCTATAAGTTTACCTGCTTCCTTTGGAATCACTGAAAGAGTTTCCTGTTCCTGTCACTTATCATGGAGTATGAAGAAAAACTTTCTTTTTTCCCTGCCTCTGCAAGTAGTATCGATGGATTCAACGTAATGTCGTTCGTGTGTAATGATTTTGACCGTTCAGACAGAAAATAATAATTGAAGTTTGGAGGTGTGGCGTTTGATTTGGTGTTGGAGAATCATCCGAACCACCACAACCTATACCTATGCCATCAAGGCAACATGACACCTCACCTAATCCTAAAGGTTTGTCGTGAGTGATACAGGTCATAATTTTTTTTCTGTTGAATTCTAGTAAAAACATTTGAAGAAATGAACAAACAAGCTGCGTATTTCATGCTGTAA
>JAHZNJ010003762.1:0-10206 GCA_027744475.1 Lepidocyrtus cf. sotoi NNG-2020
TTTCTTTATAATATATCTGTCGTCGACAATGAGAGAAAACAGTAAAAACAGATTTTTTTATTGTTGAGTGACTTAAGCGTAAAAACAAGCGATTTTCTGGTTCTTCTCTTCCTCCTTCTTTCTGGGGGTTTATTATTTTTTTTTGCAAAGAAAGAGGAAAGATCAGCAAAATAGAAGAAGAGAAGAAAATGTTGTTGTTGTCATTGCAACCGCTCGCTCGCTTACTCTACAGAGATGTTTTTAAGGATCTGACGATGATGATGCACTCAAGTTTTATTTGGTGGATGTGAAGTTATTTGATAATGACAAAAACGATTCTCTTACTTGATAATATAGCGTTATATGATGTAAGAAGATATATATGGTGCAGTAGTAGTCGCCGAGTAGGTAGTATGTATCTTTTTTTCTCTTGAAAGTAAAAAAAAAGATTATTTCTGTGTATTTAGTCTCCGTCCTTTTGGGAGTAAATCACCACGTCAGCCGAAAAGAATCCTATTTAATTCCTTGTGTTTTCTCTGATCGTCATCATCAACATTTCCCGTTAGATGTACTTTTTCTATTTGCTCTGCAACAGCAGCCACATAAATTCCTGTCAAAATCAAGGAAAATCCAAAAAATAAAATTAGTATACATTTACATAAGTATGGAATAAAAAAGTAGTATCAGTATCAAATGCGCATTATACTAAATGTAACTGGATAAAAACACCTTGAGACAAAGCTGTATACATATTGTAAAATATTGGCAAAAAGTGTGAATAAAAATACTGTATAGGTACGCATAGTAAATAACAGTTGGAAGATTTCAACTGTGATCATACATCTATTAACAGTTAAGTTAGTCAACGTCGCGTCATCGTCATCAATCACCATCATTATTCATCATGTAAAAAAATCAATGCGAATTCTGGATCGCGATCGATCGATCAAAGGTAACCTTGAATGTTTTTAATCAGACACATTTTAGATCAGAATGGCACAAGTTCCCAAAATCGTAATTTTCCAAAATAGTAATATATTTGTCCAGAATAAACAGCTCCAATTGTTTCTCGATCTTCTTTTTGTAATGCAGCACGTCATACTTTAGGATATGTAATTGAAGTTTTCATATTCGTTTGAATTGTGGAAAGCATGTGCTCATTTTGACAAAACAATATTGCAACGGTAGCAGTATTTTAGATTCCTGCGTTATATAAAGTACGTTGTATGTAGGAAGCTTTAGAAAAACAAAATGGAATGGCGTTAGTTATTAATGACGAGTGGTCTACCACTTGAAAGCATCAAAATGCGCTAGACAATTTTTAATGAGATTTTATTATTTTATTTGGAAGAAGAACTAGACTCGCATCAGTCGTGGTAATGATGATAATTGATAACCAACAATTCAATAGAATCGTTACCGTTGAATAAATATTCTCTGGGAATATTTGCATTATTATTTGGCTTATGTGCTTGTACGCAACCTAATAAATAAATCTAAATCTCCCATTTTAATAAAGGCCACCACACTTTGTTAGATTTCATGATATGTAAACTACTTTCTTTCCGTTTTATTTAACAAACCTGCACAATTCACACAGACTATTGACATGTAATGGAACTTTACTACTGCAGAAAGAAAAATAGTGATAATATTACATAATTGCTATATTTGGTAAGGCGGAAGTAACAGTCTCCTCTTTCTGCTAAACTCTTTCATTTCTATAATATATTAGCTGAAAATGTTGTTTCCGCGTGCACTAATCTAATCAATAATACACATGCACGTGAGTGGTGGCGTAACATAAAAACGCTATAATATTATTCGCTTCACTGCAATACATGAGTAGGGAAGAATTCGACAATTTTAACAGGTTTGGAAAAGAAGAAAGGCTGTAATAAGCAACGAACTACTACGAATACTGGAAATGGGAAACGGAGGTGATGCTGCAATAAAATAAACTTCTAACAACTTATGAATTGGAGAAGAAAAATGAAAAAGGAAATAATGGGATAATATGCACACATATAAGGATTGTATAATTATTGATGTGCATGTATGAGGGTGTGTGCGTGTGATAGTGATAGAAACGGACTTGACATTTTACTCGAACTCGAAGAATTCTAGCTGACAACAATATATATTATATGCGCTAAAAAGTAAAAATTTGATACATAATGTATCATAGGTAAAATGGATGTATTATTGGAGATGGATAATATTGATTTACTTCAGTAGTAGAATATTATTATAATCATATAGTGAGTGAGTGGCACCTCTCACTTACTCTCCCTCTTTCTCACCTTCTTCTTGCCTTCATTTCCTCCTTACATATTTGGCATTTCAATGCCATATGCCAAAGAAGGGGAAACTTGAAGCTTGAGGAGCAAAAGCAACAAAACGCAGCTTAATTTTGCATGGTTGTCCTTTATCATTTATTATTATTATTACTATTACTTATTACTATTCTCCAACCATGGCACGCAATTATTATTACAAGTTGCAATTTCCATTGTGTTACTACATATCATCATATATCACCAAATTACTGCAAAACAAACTGAATGTGCTCGTTTTTTGGATCTTCATATATAATGATTGTGACTTTTGTAGCAAAAAAAGAGCATAATATATGTATTACTCTTTGCATATTTCATTAACAATGATGTAGTTAGTGGTTGTGGCGGTAGGGAGGAGGAGGAGGAGCTGGTGCAAATCTCATCTAAAAATATTACCTTTTTCTTTCATTTTAACCTCGGTTGATATTGCATGATGATGATGCAATGATGGCAGCGTCTATATACACTGTTTCTTACTCAATGTTATGCATAGCCAGAAGAGGAATATAAAGTGATATAAAAACCACTAGAAAAATTGCTGGGATGACGATGATGACGGTGCATTTATGAAAAGATTAAAGTATTCATGAAGTTCATCATCATCATTCCTTCAAATAGCTGAAGCAGTGTCATTTCATTCTCCATTTTCGTTTTATCATCATAATCATCATCGTCGTCGTCGTCGTCAACGTTCTCTCATCCCCACGTTGCGAAGCAATATGCAAAGTCGGAGAGAGAAAGAGAGGATGGAAGAAGAAATCATAATAATAATAGAAAATCTCACCTCACCTTAAGTTATCCCATCATCATCATCATCACTGTCATAATCATGATCACAAATAACGATTTTGTTATGCTCAATGCAATATTCATTTGATGGTGATCATGATGATGATGATGACGATGATCATGGGATGATGTTAATGACATTTTTGCTGTTATAAGTAAATATTATTGTCTTTAGTAAAAATAGAGACATTCTAGGATAAGGGTTGGTTCAAAGGAAGAGAGAGAGAGAGAGAGATGTCAATGGAGTGTGTATCTGTCTGTGTGTAAAAAAAAGGTAGTAGATTTTTGCAGAAAGCAAGTAGGGATGCATACAAAATACATAATAAAAAAAATATGATTACATGAAATGTTTCACTAAACAGTAGTTACACCTGCTGTATATAATAATCATCAGCATAATCATAATAATTTTACGAAATACTCTTCTCATTTATTTTAGTATGCTATATAATCCTCTCTTCTACCATGTAGGGTGGTAGTTTCACTTCCCGTTACCACAACCATCGAATTTCATACTAGAGTGCACCTAAACTCTCTTTCCCTCTCTTATTCCTCTTCTCACAGCTCAATACTCATTCACTCACTCACTCACAACGTCAAATTTTATATGTCAATCTAAAAAGAAATTCAGTTTCTGATTTCCCGTTTTAGTAAATCGTGTCACCGCCTTAAAAGATGAGAAGGAGTGTGTAAAAAAAGGGAAGGAGACTGAAAGAGGGAGAGGGTGAAAGAAATAGAGAAAGAGAACGACTTCATCTCACTCAGCAATAGCACTACCGCCGCCGCCGCCACATCTCCTTTGCTTTGCTTATTTTTTTGCTGACTAAAGGTAAGAAGGAGCGTATCCATTCCAGAGTAATAAGAATAATAGAATAATGTCGTAGCTCGAGCCATGAAAGGAAAAACGTCAATATAAAATACGACACTATTTGCTGAATGATAATAGACAGATGGAAGTGTGGAAGATGAGAAGAAGAAGAAGCAGCATCAGCAGCAGCGTAGGCAAAGGAAAAGAGAGGTAGATTAGGATGGATGGATGGGTAGATGGGGAAAAGTGGAAAATGCAAAATGAGACATAGAACTTCAACCCATTTTATTGAAAGAGATAATATATGGGGATATTTTATGCACAATGAAACCCGTAGTAATATTTTGATGACTACATACAAGGCGATGATGATGATGCCATCGCAACGGTTTTAAGTAAGAAGAAAAATAAGTAGAAGAAGGGAGAACGGTGGTGGTGATGGTGATGTGAAATTTTTGCTTTTTTCTTGATGCTGCCACTACTGCTGACTGAGTATTTTTTTTACGTTTTCCTCCCTATTTTTAGTTCATGTATGAATTAATAATACGAACTCCTTTCGAAATCTTTCTCTTACTGATTCATGAGTTTTTTAGAGCGTTCTGCTTTCCTGTTTCACTCCCGTCATTTGCGTTACTGTCTGTGTGGAAGAGTAAAAAAAATTATTTAAAAGAAGAAGGAATTCTGGAAAAGTTTGAAACACACATACTCTATATTACCTACGTACTCTGCTGCACACCCACCCCTCTACCATAACTACTTCTGTTTCCAGAAAATGATAAAATAGAAAAAGAGAAGAAGGTAGCAAAAAGGAATGGAGTGGATTTACATATATGTATTTGATTACATGCAAAAACATCATCGATTTTTAACATTTGGGTGAAATTGAGAATACATTCCTTTAGGAAATGGCAACTTTTGCTGTTTCACTTAGCATTATTAATAATTTTGAGTGCGAGCGAATATTTTTCGGAGAGAGAGAGTTGGAAAGAGAGAAAGAGACATGAAAAATACTCAACTCTGTTTAGATTTAGGGAGACTGCAAACAGCGGCAGTTTGTTTGTGTCATACTCCTTTAAATTCATCTAAAAAAGAAAAAAATTGCTTCCTTTCCTCTTCCAAACAAGTATTATAATGCAAAATAGAAACGAAGAGGGGAAAAAAGTAGCTCAGATATATTGGTTGTCTGTTCATCTAATCAATTATGTACATCTAAAAAAGTTTACTTATATATTAAGAATTTCTGAATGTATTTATATTTGCATCACGAGGCAGAAACAAACTCTTTTTATTTATTGCACGTTGTTCTAAAAAATTGATTATACTAACTTTTGGCATTTTTGCATTGTGATGATGAGAAGAAGATGCGTTTTCTGTGAACATTCGATGTTTATGAATGAGGTCTGATCTAATACTTCCACACGACGGATAGCATGTTATGCAAAACTTCATAATGGTTATATGATGCCATGATATTTTCGTAGCCGCTCTGTTCTTCAATTTCTGTTACTACGCTGATGAAAAACTATACCAAATCGTTAATGACTTTCTTCGTGTAATCATTTTTTACTGTGTAGTATTATACAATAGTTACTACTGCACACTTCTTAATTTCATCTGAAGAAAGAATGCGGAGTAGTTGTGTTGTGTCGTGAGCAGAGTTTTATCGTAGATAATTTTGTTCGACATGCATTCCTTTTAAGAGGTTTGTTGATGATAATAAATGAAGATGATGTTGATGATGATGGTCACTTTTTTCAAAACCTTCTTGCTGACATTTGTCATTATCTAAATTGTCAGCATCTGTAGCATAAAATATAATTAAGAATTTGTTTTGGTCGAGAAGAAGAAGACGATCTCGATTTCATTCTCGAGCAGCATCGAGCATAAGCTATTATTAACTTTTTTATGTTGCGCAAGAATGCGAGTTAATCTTGGATTAAAGAGCAATGAATGTAGTAGTAAGAAAAGGCTCCTTGCGGCTTAACCGAATGCAAAAATTTATCATCCTTTCAAACTTATAGAACAGAATTTTAACCTTTTCTCTCGCCAGTTATTAACACTTCTTCATTTCTTTGCGTGCTCTTTATTTCAATAACGAAAATAATTTTGCTACTTGAATAGCGTACCGCCCCTTACCTCTGCCATCATTATCTATTTGTCGTCATTACTTTCGTTCCTTCAATTGCACGCTGCTACTGTACCTTACTGTAATTTTTATTGTTAAAGTAATTTGCCTTTTCTCTGCGGTTAACTTTATGGAAGAAGTTAAAGTTTCATCATCATCATCATCATCATAAGCTTTCTTATCATCATTTAGAATAAAATATGAAAGCGAGCACGATAAAAACTCACTTTAGCAGCAGCTAGTGGGAGTCGTCTTCAATAAAAAACAAAGGTACAAAGTACCTATTACTACCTTTTTGATTGTTTCGTTTCGTTCGCTCTATTTTGCAACAGCGGTTTCGTTGTTGTTGTTGATGCTGCTGCAACCTAAATGATAAAGCTGATGTTGTGATAATCACCATTACCAATTTTTCCCATAGTAAACAGTATCATTTGCAATAACCCGACTTCACTTTTTCTTTTGTGATGATGATAAACTAGAAAAATTTACTAAACGCCACCTCATTAGACCACAACAACATACCACCAACAAAATCAAAGGAAAAGAAAAGAAGAAGAAGATGAGAGAGAGAGAGAGATGGAATAATGGTTTAAAACTTTATTCCGGCCCATATGCTTAAAACTCTCAACTACATCAGGGAATTCGCTAGCAGCCTAGCGGCTAGCACTCTACTAGGAACCGAAATTTAACGAACTTTTCCCATTTCATCTCATTTACTTCAAATTCCATTAACACTACCGCAAAACACTAGTCTAGTCATCATCAACATCACCTCCTCATTCAAAAGATATTTATTTACTACAGTGCCACAAGAACAAAAAAGGAAAATACATAAAACCAGTCATATTTCATTGTCTATGTGTCGGCATGGCATACGTACATACAAAAATCGGCAACAAGTCCAAATACATTGCAAAAAAATATGATGTAATGTGTAACTGAGAAAACGAATGTTGATTCTTGATGCTGCCTAGTTTACTCAATTGCTTGTAGTAAGTAAATTAGGGCTGAACAAAGTCTCTATTTCTCTCTCTCTGTGTGTTTTTTTCTAGTAATAATAAACCAGTTGCTTTTGGTTAAAGTGTTGTCTCGTTTTCAATTTCGCTTGTTCTCTTTTCTTCTCATTTTCAGCCTCCACCACAACCACCACCATCACGCTATATCTTTTAGCGCCTATTGTTTATCCCTGCTTTCATTGTAGTAATGGTTGTGGACGCTGCGCTGCTGCTGATGATGACAATCAGCGAAGAAGGGTGTAATGAGTGGTTATAGCTTCGTAGATTTATTCCATTTTTTCTCCTATTTTACACTCCTCCTACATCAGAGCTAATCAAAAGAAATGACTTTGTGATTGTTAATTATTATATAGCAGTGGATGGAACACAATCTTTGTAGTTCTCTTTGAAGAGCAGGGGATAGAGGATATGAGATAAACTTTTATCTATGTAAATTGGTTTGAAGTATAATATTATCTTAACCACTTTCTGATTCCCCAGTTACAAACTTGTGTATTATACTTCAAAAACACAAAATAATCTTCTTCTTCTATTCTATCACCATCCTCTTTCCCTTTCTTATCGCTGTTTCTGCTTGTACCTGGTTAATTTTTGCATGCTAACTAAGGAGATAGTAAAAGAGGTCTTGAAAAATAAGCTAAACTAGAGAAGAGAGTTTTCTGATAAATATAATATTATGTGCGTGTCTTTTCTTCTGAATGGTTTTAGTATGTGCTTTAAAGGAATAAAAAAGGGAAACATCAGAGAATTTAATATCTAGCCATTATAATTTATAACGAATTTCAGACTCACAGAAATTTACATGAAATCGTGAACGTTGTTTTGCTTAATGCTTGCAAGAAAGGAATGAGAATTCTAGAATTTTTAAGATATAAATTAAAAATGAAAGAAAATGCAACCATCTTGTACGTATACTACTGTTGCTTGTTTGTCCAAACATAAATTTTAACTGTGTAATATGTACTTATGCATTGTACTTTGTACTCTTCTCACTGCACTGTGAATATACAATTATTTTATATTACTATATAATAATGTTTAAAAGAATCTAAGCAAGTAAGGAATAGAGTCATTTTGAAAATTGTTAATAAATAATGAGAAGAAGAAGAAGCGTCGACAACAACAGTTTACCATAAAAATGAATAATATCCCTTTAAACAACTGATTTCTTCCTTCCGTTCTTCCTTCCTTTATTTCTTTTTACTTGTAAAAGTTCCATAAAAATGAATTGGGTTTGTCCTTTTAAAAAAATACGGCCACCCTTGTACTACCAGACACAACCGCTTTGGTTGTAGTAGTAGTAATATTATGCGGCAGAAAAAAAATAAGCCTACGCAAAACATAAAAGTCGCTTTTTGTCTTCAGCTATGTATATCATGCTTACAAAGTAATAAACTGAAACTTGAAGACGACGACGCACTACAAAAGGAGAAGGACAAGGATTTTTGCCGTATTTTGTTACTGAATAAGAAACTCTCGTATTATATTATGAGTTAGAGGATGGATGATCGCAAGCGTGCATGCACTTCCAAAAGCACAACTTCTTTTTTCTTATTCAAGAGAGAGCGAGAGGCTCAATGCTGTTGTTAGTTCATGTGTTGTGTAAAAAGGGAAGAAAGGTGGCTTCAAAACTTACTAGCTCACCGTCATATCTTCTTGGAAGGAACGGAGCGAGCGAACAAAATAGTACATCTTTAAAATTTTCCTCTTGAGTATAAATGAAATATAGTTGAACTGTTCAACATGATCGACACATAAAATAATCTCTTCTCGTTCAGAAATATATACAACAGAACGCAACAACGTCAACAACAACACAGTACAATATACATTCCTATAACCCCCTCGAGGATTTTTTGTGGATGTGGAATGGAGTGTGTTCATCTCATGAAAACCTACTACGTCACATCCACCTTTTCTTCTTCTCTTCCAGATCGTCTAAGCTTTAGCCAAGCCTAAATCCCTCTCTCTCCCTCTTTTACTCTCTCTTCTCCTCTCAACTTCAAAAATTCTCTTGTAAAATAAAATACTTTACAAGTCGTGTACAAATTTGATTCAAACGTAGCACTGATTTCCCTTCTTCTTCTTCTTTAACATCTTTTCTTTGTACATGAAACGGAATTGCAATGAACTGAAACAAGGATTTCTCTCTTAGACATTAACATAATAGGCAGCCTTCTACCTGCATTAATTGTACCCTACTACTTCTACTCCAACTGCAACTCCTCCATTAGCAACTCTAAACAGTTCATTCTTCTTCTTTTCTTTATTTTTGTTATGCAATATTATGCAACGGGATGCGGTGCAAAGAACTTCTCTCAACCTTTCCAGTTTTAAAAATTCATAACAATAATAATAATAATACAGTTTGCGTTTCATTATAATTCCTAGCGTAGAGCCATTTCTTCACACTGCTGCAACCTCTTTTACATCAAAATTTATCTAAGCTATTATTTCTTGCAACACGTTTGTAGCATTAAAAATCACAATAAAAGTCAACATCAACATCTTTTGATATAATATAGCTCGATAAGAGCATTTTTATTATGATACAAGACAAAAATATTATTTAAAGTTAAGAATTATTTTCGTTCAGTTACGAATTATTATTTTTTTTTCTGCTTGTTGCTACTTACATACGTCGACTCTTACTACCCTCCACCTCTTCATACTTCGTAATCTCGCAACTCTCCCATTGTTACATTTTTCATTAGCTTCTCAGCAGCGACAAATAACAATCTCAACAAATGCATCTCCCTCATCTGCTGCTTCTATTTATTATGATAATAGCAGCAATCTCCATCCTGTGTTGTGTGACTTTATAATATTATTATCTAGTACACCTTTTCTTTGCTAAGAAAGAATTGTTGTTGTAAAAACGACGCTTTCATATCTATGAAAAACTCCCACAACATCCTCCTCCTCCTTCTTTTTCTTCTTCAGCATGCATGGCAACAATGCTACTATTACTCCCTTATTCTTTGCAATAATGCATTTATTGCGTTACATTGCACTCAAGCAAGCTCCTTTGCTGACTTTTAAGTAAAGTTCACTCAAGTTGAAAAATACAATTATTTTCCCTCGGCTTCTTTTTCGTATTTCTTAAAGTGATGTTTCGTGACGACAATTTTTTTTTTGCATTTTTATACA
>JAHZNJ010003763.1:0-21675 GCA_027744475.1 Lepidocyrtus cf. sotoi NNG-2020
TTTTATTTCCTTTTCTCATAGTATTTCCTTTTATTCGCCATAGTAGAGTAGAATATTGTAACATTACTAACATTAGAGACCATGGAAGCAACTAACTGAACAACGTCCAATTTTTCTCGCCCTAATTTTAATTAAGCATCAACAATTGGCTCCACTCCATTAGCTTGTCCTCGAGGGAAGCAAACAGAGTGGATTTTGAGTAGCTGTTGTTGTCATCCTCTTTAATAAGTCTTTCCATTCTCACCAAAATCATCATCATCATCATCGTCATTATCATCACCACCTTAAAAGAAATAATAAAAATTCTCCTTTCTTTTTCTCTCTTGTCTCAATTCTCGATGAGAATTGGACCAGGTGGAGTAGTCTGAGACACGCCACATCCCAACTGATTTTTATTTTATCTGCTGCTGCTGCCTCCCTTCTTTCTATTCTATCTCTCTTTATTCATATTTTAATATTTCAGTTTTAAGGTCAAAAACTCCATCCGGGATTCATGAAAAGAGTCTCCTCATGTTTTTTAAGTGAGTTGAGTTGTAGTATTCTTCCTTCTTACCACACCACATCTCGCTACCACGTCCACCACAGCCACCATTATTATGGCGGTGATCGTCATGAAATATTTAATGGGTAAAAATGGAAAAGTGGTGGTGGGCTTGGGAGATAACTAAAATTGGAGAAGAGATAGAGAGAAAGAGAAAAGGCAAATCAGCAGATCCCGTTCTTACATTACACAGAAAAGAAAGTTTTTTCCCAGCTCCATGTCTCAACAGCTGCTACTGCTGTCTGCCTGTTCCTGTTGTCTGATCAGAGAGGAACAAGCGGAAGTCTCACGAAGAACTTCTCTAGGAAAGGAGGGAGGAAGAATCTATGGAACGTGTAATTAGCCAGGAGAGAGAGAAAAAGCCAAAAACCTAAGAAACTTTCTCTGCGTTGTTGCTACTACTATTACTACTATCTGACAGGGAAAGGAGTGGAAAAGAGAAGAGTCTGCTAATTTTCTTCGATAATCCCACCTATAAATATATTTTAGTGTGGAGTTGGAAATAACCTATCATTCCTCCTCTCCTTATCCTCTCTCTCTCTCTCTTCATTTTCTGTTTAATTCCTGAGGCAAGCTTCAGCTACTAGAGAAATAAGGAAGAAAAGCCAAGCCAGTGGCTCGTGAAAATAGTTGCAAGTTTACAAGCTGTAAACTAAACGTGGAAGATTCACTCATTCACTCAACCAACCTTCTTTGTTCTCCTACTTACCAACAATAAGTAAGCTGGTGCTACTGATGCTTGGTCTTAGGAAGTGATGAGTAAAGTGCGGGAGATCTAGTCATTCGGCCATAATCAATGTTTCCGCTTGGAAGCACCCAGTATGGCAAGCCAACAACACAGACACAACACAAACTATAATGTAAGTAGGTACATACATGGTAGAAAAAAGGAAGGATCCACCCACCCACCCATATTTTTCTATTCTTCTTTAGAAGAAAGGAAAAGCAAAAAAAAGGATTCTAAATTCTGAATCTGATGATGATTCTTCCACAATGATGGAGATGATGATGATGCTGATGATTCTAAAAAAGGACTGAAAAAAGCTATGAAATATTTTTGGTCGGTGGGGCGCTAATGTGAGATGATGAAGATGAGATGAGATGAGAAGGAAAGAATTTTACGAGCATTTTTCCTTTCATCCCTGCCATAATCAAACCCAATTGATGAGGTGGTAGTGATATATATTATACGAGGTACGTATACAACAACAATAATAATAATAAAGGATAGCTATATTAATATGTACATCTCTCTAAGGATAAGGATGAACCAAGTCTTCTTGCTCCAATCAAAGATTAATTCCTGACATTGAGATTGATTGGAGAGCACCCAAAACTTTACGATAAGTGGTAAAGGCAAGAAGGCCACTCCTATAAAACGTTAAAGAAGAAGAAGAAGAAAGGAAGTCTAGGAGAAAAGCTGAATGCTGAAAGCAGTGCTCACATCAGCAGACGCCAAAATCTTACACAGCACACAGAGAGAGTCTGTTGAATCATTTGGGATTATCTTGTTGAATGTTGATTGCTCAAGGCCACAAACCCCTCCGAGAAAAGAGCTCTGAACGAACAAAACGAGCTGTAATAAGTAGTTTATATTATACTATACTTATAGGCTTATACATAAAATGTGTAACGGTAAAATAACTGTAACATCTAAATTAACAAGGATTAGTTACTACTTCTCCTTTAGTAAGGGAATGAAAAAGAGACAATTAAAAAGCTATTACGCCATCAATTTCATTTTAGGATTCCAGATACCAGAGCAAAAAAATAAAATGCTAACAAAATCAGCAGCGTCAGAGCAGCGGCAGCAGAGTTAAGACATGATGATTACAGAAATTATGGGTTAACTCTATCTAGTTTTTTTACTACTCGGTTGATTATTGATGTTGAAGTGCGATGGCCCATTTTATCCTACTTTTTCCTATCATTCAACATAATTCCGTCTTCCTTTTATTTCAGTAGCAATCATTCCTTCACACACTCTCCTTTGCAACAAAACGAAATCTGTGTAAATTGTAAAAAAAAGTAGGTGTGGATAGATTCTGATCTGATTCTACTAAACTTTATGATAACAACATTACGTTTTAGAGAACTAATAAAGAAAACCAGATAGAAAGGATTTACAGTAATTTTTTTAGAAGCAAATGATGAGAAGACATGAAACAAAAGAGTATCATAATAATAACAGTAAGAAGAATTGAAGGACTATGCTTCAAGCTGCACTGCAAGTAAAATAAACCTACAGTAAAGTAAGTACTAGTATAAAACGCTGATGGTGGTCTTATCCTCTTCCATATCAAATTGCGATTTGCATCTTATTCTTCCAAAAAGTCTGTATTTATTTTACTTGTTTTATCTTCTTTCTCTGTCTGTCTGTAACGTTTTCTGTGCTTGGTGGTGATCACGATGAGATGGATATGGGTGTAGGATTTTACCCGTCAGTCTGTATTTTTTTTGGTACGCTATGAAGAACAGGAACGGGCGTGTATGTACGGGTTTTTTGTTTCTGATTGCTTTAAACTGAACTAAAATTCGTTCGGTGCTTAGCTACTACTAAGCCGTTGTGGGTTTTATCCACGCACCCGCTCGAAACGAAGCATCAAATCAACCCAAGTTTTATATTCCTATGGGTTTGGGGTATGTGTGTGTGTGGCGTGGTCTACTACCCTGGTTCCGGTTCCTTGATGATAGAAAATAAGAAGAAGTTGAAAAGAAATCGTATAATAATAAAAAAGGAAGAGAAGAAAGAAGAGGAGTAAGATATTCGAATATAAAAATACCTTTAAAACTGTCTATTATTGGCTCGCATTCTAAAGATACGAGCAAAGCTAAATAAAATTCTTTCATCATCATTCTTTATTCTTAAACTTTGCTTTTGCTCTCTATCACTTCTTCTTCTTTTAAAAAGTTTTCTCTTCCCCTTGCCTCTTGCGTTATCCTCATTGTCCTTTAATACTACTTCCCACATGATATTCTCTTTCTGAAGCTATTACATAGAAATAAAGAAGATAAAGAACGGTTTAAAACAACAACGAAACTTATTCTTCTTATTTTATTGCTACTTATTCCACGTAGTTTTTCCACATGGCAGCTCAATGTAATGTGTAGTAATATGCAGCAGTAGTAAGTAGTACTGAAGAGGGAAGTCACTCACTCCACAACTACTCCGTCGTAATAGTAATAGTCGCACTGTTTCTTCCTTCTTATCTTTTTTACCTCCTCTTCTTGAGTAGTGACACTGGGTCTCTTTTTCTCTTCCTCTTCTGTGGGAATGGTTTGGGTGATGGAGTGAAGAAGCCACCTTGGCTTGGCTTTTCGCATTCGATTCACACTCCTCTTCTCTTCTCTTGCAGCCCATTTCGAAAAGAAAAAAGGTTTTTTTTTCAAGGCTTTTTTTTATTCGAAGCTCTCTGTTTTCTGTCTTTTATTATTACTCTACGTATGCTAATTCCATTCCCAACTACAACAACGCAACGTGCAAAATAACTCTTCATTTTTCTTCTCACTTGTTCTGTGTACAAAGTGCATACTGATCATAACAAACCGCGCTAATTGCCTCTAATTAGTGGAAGAAAGGAATGAGAGGAGACAGTCTCTGAATTTCTTTTGCTCTCCTTCTCTCATGAATAATTTTTCTGCTAGAGCACATTTTTTGCTTCAACTTTATTATTATCATTCTCGTCTTCTTAGCAGCAGCCGTCATATAAATTTAAAAGGATTTTATTATTATCATTATTTTGTTTCTTTGTATCCCAGCGGACAAGCAGCTACTTTTTAAGTTTTATTGTTATTATCATCATAAGGTGAGAGAAGCAGCAGAGGGGAAGAAGAAGAAGAAAATCCGTGTTTCCGTCATGTTCCCGGACACTTCTCATTAATTTTTCGAATAATTAAGCCAAGCTGCTGCCGCTGCTGCGGCTTCTAAGTGTTTCCTTTGTAGGAAGAAGATAAAAGGGACCGCGCCGCTATTAACAATTTCTTCTTTGAAACGTGAATTCAAAAAGATTCTTTTTCGTTTCTTCTTCTTCTCCTTCTTACTTAATTATCTTCTTCCTGAGGGAAAATTAGAAAGTGTGTGGTCTTTTTATAAGCTGTTTATTCCTGGAATGGATTTTCATTAAATTGTATTTTATTAACAGAAGCAAAACCTGTCAAAATTGCTGTGTGACCAATATTGGTCCCCACAAGGAAGAAAAAAAGAAAGATAAAAAAGAACAAAGCGACCTGATTTTCATTGACGTCATCTTAAATTTCGTCGAAGAAAAAAAGAGTGACAACATTTTTACTCGTATTTGTTTTTTTAAACAAGATAAGAGGCATTGCGCTGCTAGTTGCTGATGCTGTTATTGCATTGCTTGCCGTTGATGTCGATGTTTTGTTGTTTTTGAAAATAAAGTCATCTCTTTTCCCCCAAGCTTTTAAGTTTGAACCCATCCACTTCTTTTAGAAAAAAAACATTATTTCTTTTACTGCAACTTTTACTTACTCTCTCTCTCTCTCTCTCTCTCTATTTCTTGTTTTGTCGACGTCGTCGTCCGTCTACTCGCATTTTAGTATTTTGTACGAGATAAGTAAGTAGGGAGAGACGGAACGGAAGAGAAAACGAGAGAAGCGGAAGGAAGAAGAAAAAGAAAGATATACTTTTTTGTTATTTGCATTTGTTTTTGTTTGTGTTTTGTGAAGTGGATGGATAGGAGATTGAATGAGTGAATGTGAGTGAGCGTCGTGCATTGCCTCCCGATATTCCACTTAAGTTATTTTCGGCGAAAATACTAGAAAGAAAGATGTGTTTCGAACAGAGATTTATCATCATCATCATCGTTCCCGTCTCTCTCCCGCTGTTCCAGTAGGAATATGTGTCAGGTTAGGGAAGTGACGTGACGTGAGGATGAGGTCGTGTCAGTTTAGGCCAAGACCTTTACGTTGTAGTCGTTTTTCGTTTTCTTCTTCTTCTTCTTCTTCTTCTTCTTCTTCTTCTTCTTCTTCTTCTTCTTCCTCTGTGATACTTTCATCTTGTTACGAACGATCAAAACTGGGGTAATTGAAGTTGTTGCTTGACTACTTGATTTACATTTTTGATAAAAAAAAAGAAAAAGAAGAAAGAAAGAAATACATAAAATATAAAAAAATAAAACCGTATAGTAACTAATAGTGCCTTCTTGTGAAGGAAGTTGTTGCCAAGATGGCGATGATGTTTAATAAGTTGAAAAATAAAGAAAATGCTGCTACAACGTCTTCTGCAGATAAAGATGATGGAGACCACCGTGGAGGCTTAAGGACTCATTTAATCTTCGCTGGGAAGCGAGACCAGGACGGGGGCGGTGGTCATTCCAGCGTATCCCAGTCTGGTTCTCATTATTATCTTGGGGGACAGAGTACCCCTTCCTTTTCACATTCCACCCATCCATTCGCCCAAGCCCAGCAACCCATTCTGAGGTCCACGAGTCAGGATAGGAGCAGCAGCAGCAGGAAAGGGAGCACTCGTCTTGGAGAGGATGATTACTACAGACAATCCAACGGCAAACAGGTGAGCAAAAAATAAGCAGAAAAAAGAAAGACGTGAAAATGTTCAATATTCCATAAAAATGTTTTTTTCTTAGTTAGTTCTATTTTCCCTTATCATTTCGGATTATTGGCCAAGTCAAGTCAGAAGTCAATTATGTAATAAAAAGTGCATTTACCACCTCATCATCACCCGCCATCATCATCATCATCATCATAGTCATAGTCATATACATATATCCACATCGCATTGCAAAGTTTTGGCTTGATTTTCTCTTTATAAAAAAATTTGTTTGCCAAACACCCGTTTTTGTTGTTTGTGTGCTTTTTTTCTTCTTTCGTTCTTTCTTGGCTAGGTGCCATCATTTCGCCTTTCATAATAATAATGATAATAATAATATTTCGGGCGTGCATGCATGTGCGTGAACAAATCCTTAAAACTGTCCAACGAGCCGAACGCCTGCTGCTGCTTCTCTGTTAGCGTACTTAACTACTTCATCCATCCTTAACAATTTTTAGAATTTTTAAAGTCTCATCGTAACGAGCGAACGCGACCTGTGTATCATTTGCTCTGCAGCCACAGCACAGCACAGCAAGAAAACCAGCAGTACACTGCAGCAATGATGGAAAAACAACAAAAACAAAACTCTCTTTTGAAACAAAAACATCAACAAAAATCAGCGAGATATGACGACGGGTTGATGTTGATGATGATGTAAACGACTATGATGGTAATAATGATGAAAACTATGATGATGATGATGTAGACTAGAACATGCTAATAACGATGATGATGATGCCCTCCTCTTCATCTCCATCACCTCTTCCTTCATCCCATCCCCAAACGGACAAGAGAACTCCACTTACAAATGCAAATGGGTAAAAGTTTTAATTGAGTCCCACTACTTATGGCCCCCTACACAACTACGACGACGGTAGCGTCCCAACAAACAATGCGACAACGACCAAATTCAAACTCAAATTCAAATTACGGCATCATCAGGAATCAGCAGCAAAGCACTACAAAACACAATTCATGTGTTTCCGGTAATAATGGCTGAAAGTGGAACACATTGATCAGAAATTATACGACCTTCATAGTCTAAAACACATGTTTACATTATAAAAAAGGATTAACTTGGACAACGCAACACAAAACGGTAAAGAAGATTCTCTTCTGCTGCGTAACAGAGAGAGAGGGATTGAGAGAGACAGAGAATGAGAATGTGAGCAGCAGGATGGAGAACTCGCAGCAGCAGCAGCAGCAGCAGAGCGGCGGAAGAGCCAAAATAATTTATTTCATTTCATTTATTGGCAAAAGCGGGTCAGTTTGACTTCGTTTTCACCTTCCCATTACGCTCTTTATGGAAGGGATTTGGCATGAGGAAAAGGTAGCAGTAGTAATAGTGGAATGGAGGAATGAATAGACGAGAATGGAATTTCAGGGAAAAGAAAGAATTTCCTCTTTCCCAATAATTTACAATCCCAATTTGCAACTCTCCCAAACTTTCACTTCTCAAGCCAGAGAGAGAGAAAGAAAAGGAGTAAAAAGGAAAAACTATTCCACATCATCATCTACCTTCAACACCATCACCATCACCGCCGCCAAACAATAAAAATTTTTTCCATCTCTTTTTCTGTCAGACAGTAAAAGTGCTCATCTTTGCAATTCATTCTTTCTTTCCTGTGTGTGAGCTCTCTTCTTCTTCTATCCCATTATCATCATCATCATAGTCATCATCCTCAACCTCAACATCATTCCCTCATTGTAATGGATGAAAGAGTGTAGACGGACAACTTTTTTATTATTGCATTATCATCATCGGACAGTTCCGCTGTAATTGAACAATTTGGGAAGCACTACATACAATGGAATGGAACAGAAAATAAAAGATTAAAAAAATTCCATTTCCTTTTTTGGACATGGATGAAGAAACACAAACGGAAATAACGACTTTAGCGAGTCAGTTTTTATCTCCCAGCTAACTCAATAACTTCCCATTTGGTATGGAATAGAAGAAGAACAATGAAGGTGTTGTGGTGTGGAACCTTATGAATAAATACCTTATTACATTTCAGCTGAAGAACTGCCTTCATACATGCTTCGTTTTTCTTTTATTTAGTTTTTTTTAAGCCCTGCTGGAAACAAAAGCAACAATATTTCGTGATGCCGCTAATTAATTAATTATTATACAATTTGGAACACAAGAATATTTTAATTTTTTGCTATTGCGATTTGCTATAGACCGCAAATTTCACTCTAATTAATATTGATAACAAATAACAAGCTCTACTATTGCTACTACTGCTATTTAAATATTTAATGTAATTAAGAAAATATATTTTTAATTAAAATCAAAACATTATACGCAACAAGCCATATATTTTTGCTAATCCTAAGAAGAGAGTAATGGGAAACTGGTATCTCTGCTTGCTGCTGCTGCAAATACCTAAACAAAGGAACAACAAAAAACCCAAGCCGAACAATAATTCAAATACAATTTTGGTACTTTGTTGGTGAAGAGATGCAACTCTTCCTTACGCTTCCTTTGTGGTGTGGTACCTGGCGAATAAATACCTTATTACATTTTTGCAGAAGAACTGCCTTCATACCTTCATACCATAGCCGTAATCATATTGTCGAAGGAGTTACTAGCTACAAAATATATTTATAATGACTTTGCCAAATCCTAAATAATTTATGAACGTATCAATTATCACCATCATCTTACTTATCCGAATTTCGAAACCTCAAAAAAATCTGTAAAATGGCTCAAATTTCATAGCAGCCGTTTTTTCTGCTTTATTGCAGCAGATTCTATCTCTTCGTACTTCGTTCGTACATAGTACATAATGATAAATGCGATAATCCACACACACGGTAAAATTTATCCCAATCTCGTTTCAAAACAACTGCACCAGTACTACTGTGTAAAATGTGTACATAGTATGTAAAAAAAAGAGTTGTTGCCAATTTTTTTCTTCTAAAGTTGACACAAATATGCTAACATCAACTTATTCAGATCTCTGTTTACATTTGTAAAACGGGAGTTGTGTTGTGTGACATGAAAAGCCATAGTACGTCATTTGATTTCTTTGATAAGATTTCTTTAAGTTGTGACATATCGTAATCACATTCCCCTATCGATGTGTACAATGATTTGGACTAGAAAAAAATTTCGCTGTGTTGGTATTGCTCATCTAATCTTCAGAAAATAATTTGATTAGAATGCTGGCATGAAATTAAATACATTTTCAGGAAATTTAGCTCTGAGCGAGCAGAGAGAAACAGAGAGAGATGACTTCAGTCTCTGATACAGTTGATGCTATCGCTGCGCTGCTGCTTGCTGCTGCTGCTGCGCTGCCATAACAAAACGAATTGCAAAATTAAAGCTTTTGCAGAGTAATTACTTTCCCTTTTTCTTTATGTAAAACTATATTAAGGAAAAATGATATTATTATTATTATCATCATTATAGAAACTCAAAAGGGGAATCAAACCTACGCGCATTTTTAAAAAAATGAAATGGTTTCGTTTACATTTCTCATTTCATTTCTACTTACTATTTTGTACGAGTATGAGAAGAGGAGATGTAAGAGAGCATTCAGAAAAGAAAAGTGGAAATTTGTAGTAGATCATCAAAATAAGTTACCTTTTGCCTTATTATAATTGAACAAGGTGGTGTGTGTGCTGTTCATCTCCAGTACTCGTGTGGAGTACTACTACTGCACTGCACTATAGTATTTCCTTTTATAAAGCGTATCAAATTCATGGTCCTCATCACTGTACTTCTTCTACTACAACAACCATTCTATTCATTTCATTGCAAATTGCAACGTTTGATGAGATCATGATCATTATGATGAGCATCATTATCGTCATCGTTCCTGTCTCATCTTTCTTTCTTTCTTTTTTTTCTTTTCTGGAAGTTTGTTTTGAATCCGCACAAGCCCTTTTCATTTCGCATTTTTAACAGAAGAAGTAGAATAAAAAAAATTGTTGAGAATTGAGAATGAGCCTCATTTTTTTACTAAGGAAAATTTCCCCGTATTTTAAATTGGGGGAATGAAAAAGGGAAACGAGCTCCCTTTCATCTCATCATCACCATCATCATTCTAATCATCATAATCATCATCGTCGTCATCAAACATGTGGAGAGTGGAGATGAAGAAGAAGAAGAAGTAAGAAGATGATGATCGTTATTGGGAAGAGGAGGAGGAGATGCTCGTGTGCTGCTGCTGCTGCTGCCGCTTCATCTTTGCTCTTTTCTCTCTCTCTCCCGCAAGTTTATTAGACGGGGAAATAGCAGTAGCAAGGAGCAGAAGTTTTAGTAGTAAAGTAGGTGAATGAATGGCCTCATATCCCCATATTATTATTATGTATTCCTCTTCTTCTTCTCTTCTTTTTTGCCTTCATTTCATTTCATATCACTTGCCACACCACCACCACGGCAACCTTTCTTCCTTCCTTCCTTCCTTTTCAACTTCCTGCCTTCAGTCACTTGCTTACACTTGCGTTTGGCCAGGAATGGAAGCGTGACGAGAAATGAGAGAGAGAAAGAAGGAAGTTCAGTTCTCTTATTCTTCTTTTCGCTGTCGTTCTGTGAGTGAGACGGAGCTGCTCGCCGCGGTCGGTGGCCATTGCCAAGAAAGTTGTAAAAAAAGTTAAGTTGGAGAGAGAGAGAGAAATGGTTGAATATATTTTTTAATCAAGACTTGTAATGATGACAAGAAAGAAGGGGGACCTCTGTGGGAATCTTGCCCAGAATGAAAACTTCGTTTTTCTCTTTGAAAAATAAAACTGATGATATTTTTTTAAATGTAGTAGTAGTATAATGCAATGCAATGTGAAACGGATATCGTGATATCACCTATGCCATGTTTGTTTGTTTGTTTGCTTGTGCAAAAACTGTTACGGAGTGAGAGGGGGAAATTTTAGTCGGCAAGTCATCCATAGTCTGTCTGACTGTGGCTTGTGTCCTCGCCATGGGAAATGTTTGAGTTTGAGAAGGTTAGGTGGACAAATTGGCTCCGGCGGTGCTGTGTTACAATAGCGGTAATCGTAGTAGCAGTGCTGGTGCCCACCACCACCTTTTTTATTTTCTCTTTCTCACTTTGCAAACGTAATGCGCTAATGCAATGTTACCACTATAATTTTTTTTATTCATTCTTCTTCGTCTTGGTCTTCTTCTTCTCTTGATCGGCACTGCTGGCATGGCAGTGCCAGGGTTTGGCTTTCATGTCTCAGTTGGTTGGAAGAAGGCCGGAGGAGGAAGAAAAGAAGCCTGCTCTCTGCCATAATCATTCTTAACAAATCCGTCCACCTGTCTTGAACAATAATAATATGAAGGAAGAAAAAAAATACCAAGAAAAATATATTTTTTGTTTTTAAACGGCCTATTACAAAAAATACATTCTTTTTTTATTAGAGTTAAGTTAAACGTTTATCGTTTATCTAGTATTGAAGGAGTGGTGGAGTGGAATGGAGTGAGGGGAGTTGTTGGAAGGAGAGCGATGCGATGCGATAAGTATTTGTCACATCTCATTCACTAGCACTGTGGGAAAATATTGAAATATCGCTCAAATAATTACGGAGGGGAGTGGAGTGAGTGTTTTATCTGTGGTTGTCGTGTGTGCTTGTGCTGCTGCTGCTGCTGTAACTGTTGTTGTGGGACGTGGGACGCCTTCTCTCCTTGTCATTTTTTTATACAAGAGAAGTCTGATACCGGAATTCAAGGTAAAAGCCAAGTCTGTATTTTAATCCGTTTGGCTACCGTTCTTGCATATCCAATCACTCATCATCCGAGTCGATCTCTCTTTATCTCTTTCAAGATCTTCTTTCTGATCAACCATTTCTTTTGTCTCCTTTTACTACTACGAAATTTTTTGATTGTCGTGAATTGTGAATTGTGATTTTGCAATGAAAGTAAAGTAAAATTGTTGAAATAGGATTATTTTTGAGTGGCAAAAAATACTAGAGTAGAGTGGAGTGGAGTAGTACATGTGTACATATTGTGGTCTGGTAAAACACTTTTGCTTTTCTTCTTTTCTCGTCTCGATTGCCAACAAAATTAAAAAGAGCATCTCATCCAATCTATCGTTACTCGTATCATATCGTATCGTTTCATCGCTCTCTCTCTCTCTCTCTGTCTGATCTGATGAGAATTCCAATGAAGATGAAAGCGTAGCGGCGAACTGCCACTTCTCCCCTTTTACTGGCTGCTGCTGCTCTACAAAAACTCTTCATATTTTATTCAAAGCTGAAAGCTGAGGATGATGATCCAACCGGAAAAAGCTGATTTGGTCTTTCTGATCATTCATCCACCTAATCTCGCTAGTTCGCTCTTTACCTACTTCTCTTTGCTTTGCTTTGTACTAATTTAATAAAAAAAACACAGTCGAACGAAACATGTGACATTCATTGATAATCTAGATGGATGATGATGATGATAACGATGATGTGGTGGTGGTATTAGCAGCAAAGAAGAGAGAGGAAGTTATATAATAGATAGTGATTCATGTCACTCACTCATTTTCATATAGATCCCCTTAGGAATCGAAATTAGTTAAAGTGGATGAGGATGAGAAGCAACGGGCAAAAAAGAGATCAACTGACAAATTTGATTTTCCGTCGTCATTCGAAATTCTCACAGTCACAGAGACGAGCAAAGCAATAAATTTGGAAAATTGAATTTCCAGCAGCAAAAATATTTCGTTATAAATATTTGAAGTATGTGGAAGAAGAGGAATTTTGAGAATTTCTCTGCCTTTACTTTACACTGCTGCTGTCATGCAAAATATATTGCAAAATTGATTTTTTATTTTTCATAGAGAATGATAGCATGGTGGTTGTGGCGTTGATGATGATGGTGGTGGAGGTGGCAGAATTATTTAAAAGGACAAGAAAATTTGTAAGAGTGAAAAAGTAGGAAGGAGGGAGAGAGAGAGAAATCGATAGAATGCAATTCACTTGGTATAATATGAGAAAGAGAAAGACATGGCTTTGTTCCCAAGTAAGTCAGTAGGCTTTCTGAATTTTCTCTCAATCCAGGATGTATGGGAATTGTGGAACGAGGCGAGAAGAAGGAAAAATACACGCACCTTCTTCAATTATTCTTTCCTCTTTCTTTCTCCCCCTCCTCCTCATTCTCATACGACTGCCACCGCTGCTGCGACTACTATTATAATACGACAACCTTATGTTGTTGTTCCTTGGAGTAAAAAATGAAGGAGAAAGCCTAAATTGCCCGTCTCTTGTTTGCAACTTTTCCCTCTTTGTGTTTGTGTGGGAGAAAAAAAAAGTTTCGTTTTTCCTTTCCTGGTGGTGGTAGTCGAGTCGTGTCTGTCTCTGTCGACTTGAGTTGGACTAATGTGGCTTCATTTCCTTCACTTACTTTTTTACTTTGCAAAGAAGAAAAGAAAGAAAATCTGACTTGGCCTTGTTTTGTTTGCTGCTGTTGTTGTAGCTGTCTTCCTTTTTCTACTTTCTACTACGATGGATGGTGGTAAGGGTAACGGTAACTGGTAAGAGGTGCGGCTTGAAAGCGTGTGCCCTTTCTCCTCTCCTAATCTCATATGCAAATGGAGGCCAATAATAAAAAATGAAATGTGTTCCTTTGCTGGAGCGTTCTCTCCGGAGAGAGAGAATGTAAAAGCTGAATTGAGTCAGCAGAAGCAAGCAGAAACAGCGGCACTATTAGGAGAGACTATTGTATATAGTATTGTGCTTGTTTTGACTCTGACTTAAAGAAAAAATATTATTTATAAGAGTGCACCTGGGAGTAATCTTGTATAAAGTATAATGGAGCTATCTCTCCTCCTCTGTTCAAATCATAATAGAATGACGTAACGTAATCATGAGAGTGAAAAACGAAGGATTTCGTGTATCAAATCAAATTAATGTTTACACTTTATTTTTTCTTAAAAAAATTTATGTTATTACAGGTGAGCTTCGGAGGAGGAGCAGGTCAACCGGTGGTGTGGACAGCAACCGGCGGTGGCCTTGGAGGGGGAGGGGGTGGAGGAGGAGGAGGGGGTGGTGGTGGTGGGGGGCTGGTGAGTAGCAGTAGCGGGATAGGTATTCCGGGACCTCATTATCCCCCCACCTCCCTCTATGGGGATGACCCCAGCAAACCGGGAATGTTAGAGGTGGTCGCTGGTCTCTCCCGAGATTGTTTCATCATTCCACTCGCTTGTGTGGATCGTTTCCTTCCAGCCGGTCTTACCGTAAGTCTTAAAAGTTACACTCGAACTCTACTTTTTCTTTTAACATTTCCTTTATTTCTTTTATAAAATTCCTTCTTTTTTGCTATGCAAAAAAGCCGTATGCAAGAAGATTGCATTTAATTCCTTGAAGGAATAAGCAATCCACATAAAAAGAATTTATGAAGAAGGCAAAAATCCAATGGGAACACCCATTTCCTAGAAAGGAAATAATTTTCTCGGCAAATCCATTACTTCCCATTATCATATTAGCCTTCCAATTTTTACAATCAGAAGAAAAGTACAAAAAAAGGAAAAACCTTGAATAAAGTAGGAAGAGCAATAAATATATTTCCCTTTCACGCGTTTACTTTTTCTTCCTCCAGCTTCATTCATTCACTCACTCTTGCTCCTCCTGTGAATCCGTAATGAGCGGAATGAGCTGCTTGCTCCTGCTGCTGCTGCCACCACCTGAATAAAAAATGGGACAGGAAATAAATGGGCACGCTAATCTATCTCTTTCCCCATCAACCAACACCACCACGACACAAAACAGGGATGCCAAAACCAAAATCCATTTTCGTCTCTTTTCTTCATTCCTCCAATAATAATCCTTTTTTTGGTTAGAAAAGAAAAAAGAAAAGTGAAGAGAAAGAATTGAGCTGGAAATGAAGAAGCACGTCAAAACCTAAACCGTGAAAATAAGACCAAACTTATTTATTATTCTTCCCAAGAGGAAAGAAAGATGAGAGAGAGAGAGAAAGAAAAAAAGAAAGAAAGAAAGAAAGAAAAAGAGAGAGAGGAGCAAGAAGGAATTTTCCATTTCCGCCAGTTTTCGTTAAGAGATGAAGCAAATTGATATAAGGCTCTCCGCCTGCATTATTTCTTCTCCTCTCTTCTTAATGGCTCTGCTGACGACGATCCCTTCATTTATCATCCGCAGAAATCCATTAAAATTATAAGCAAAGGGATTTTGCTCAGCGGAGAATTATCAGCAGAACCGAAACAGAAGCAGCGTAAAATTAATTGAAGGGGAGAGAGGGAAGGTTACGCGTAATTATTAACAATGTGACGCTGACGTTTGTAACCGTTAAACGTTATTGCACAAAAAATATTATATGCTAAAAAATAAAATGTTGATCCCAGAATTTACTCACACCTGTCTACCAAAAAATTCTCTCTATTAAAATACATTCTACTACACTTCAGCAGCACAAAGATTTTGCAAGGTTATTTCAAGTGGAAAAGAGAGACGAGCGTGCTTGTATGCATGCACGTGTGTCAGCAGCTGGCTCCTCACTCAGAGAAAGGAATTTTCTTGTTAAAATAAAATAGGAAAGGATAATGGTAATGGAAGAGAAAATCCTGGAACAAAAAGTTGAAGAAGAATGACGAGACAGAAATAGTAGAGCAAGAAGAAGAGGAGCTCTTTTCACTCTCAACTTTTGTTTCTTTTTCTTTCTTTCTCTCTCTCTAAATAAAACAGAGATGAAGAAACAAGAAGTTTGAAAAGAAAAAAAAACACACCAACAAAATTTTTTGGAACCAAAAAAGCAAAACGAAATTTTATGCAGAAGGAATTTTCTAAAGAAAATGTCCCATTTCTTTATGTTATCCGGCAATCCTTCCAGGCAAAGTAAAGTAGTAGTTGAAGTAGTAGAGTTGTTGCTGCTGCTGGTGGTGGTGGCGTTAGTGATGAGGAGAGAAAAGTGAGGGTGAAAGAGGAATGACAAGTAGGAAAGTGTAATTTTCCCACATGAGCTCATGAATGAGGAGTGTAATGTGGCGTGGAATCCCATCTCAACACCAACAAAACAAGAAGAGGAAAAAAACAAGCCTAGTTTTACTATAATATTCTTCCCTTCGCAGCTCCCGTCTCTTTTCTCTTTTCTCTTTACTCTCTTCTGCTACTTTCTTGCTCTGCTAAGAGGAATGGACGGAAATGGGATAAGAAAAGTAGAAGAGGAATACATTTTCCCTCCAATTTCATGCGCCAAAAGTCAGACACTCCATTCATTTCATTTCTCTCACAAGGGAGAGAGAGGCGAAGACGGGGAGAGTGGGATAAATGGATTGACGAGCTCTACTTTTTCTTTCTTATTGCTTCTATTCCCTTTTCTTATGAATTTTTATGGAATAATTTCATCAACCTCATCCATTCATTGTGATTATTATCATCAGCTTCTTTTTTCCAGTGAATTTTTTTACCCTCCTTTCTCTCTTGTCCATGAATCTGTATATATATTTTTTGGTTTGGTTTGCAGTTGCCGGAAATCAAATCCAAGTGCAATAACAATTCTTCCTCATCTGTTGCACCACCGCCGAACCCTGCCCAAGTGGGTAGTGGACCTGCTACACCTCTCAACGTTCTGGAAGTGGCGGATCCTCAGCTTGCCATCGTTGTCCACCTGATGACTCCACTGATAAGCCTAAGCCCTCCAGTGGACTCCCCACTCATCCACCCGGAACGGGTTCAGCGCTCTATTGCCGTTCAACTCTTGCAGAAGGCTGCAGCGGAACGCCAAGCTTCACATGGCCTTCTATTAACCTCAATGGAAACCGGATGTAAGTCGTTCAATTTAACATTTCATACGTTTTTTTACATTATGCTTTCTCCGTTATTTTTTAAATTACAAAACGAGTCCAGTCCGGTATCCGGTCGTTTTCCAGTAGTAGGACTATTACTGCATGGAATGGAATGGAAAAGGAATGGAATGCAGTTTCAGATTTAAGTGGAGCTCCATCAATTTTTTATTTCATTTTTTACCCTTTGCTTAACTGGGCCTTTTTGTAATGGAGAGGAAATGTAGCGGAGTGAAAGCAGAAAAATGAGGGCTCGTTGAGATTGTTTTCGTATTGGTTTCTTCTGCATGTACCCCACTCTCGTTTTTTTAGTATGACGAAATAAATGAACTTGAAAAAAAGAAAAAAAGTGGAACATGGATTTGTTTGTACTTTTCTTCCTCCAGTTTTCTCTCGCTGTTCATCTTGTTTTTCTTTCTCCTACCAACATTTCTCTTCGGTACAGAAAAAACATGAACATGCATCATCAACATCATCATCATCATCAGCAGCAGCAAGAGCAGTAATAGTTGCACCAGAAGCAAACAGGATCACGTCGTTTTGCTGTTGATCGTCTTCACTTTCTCGTTTTTCTCTGGAAAAACAAGGAAACAAACGGGAGCTTTCCAATGTTTTTGTTTTGTGAAGTGGAAAGAGAAAGAGAGAGAGTGAAAAGGCAGGGAGATAGAGAGCATGTTCTGTTCTCGCTCCATAAAAAGGGAAAAGAGCCAAAGGAGAAATCGTACATAGAGCTGAATTCATTCACTCATTCCAGTTTTATTTTAGTTTTTATTTTTCTCTCTCTCTTTCTTCAAGATACAAGGAAAACGAGAAGTGGAAAAGCAAAAGAGACAGAAGACTGGAGAAAGCTTTTGTTTTTTATTTTTCGGTAAGAGCTTCTCTCTTCTAAGTTCAAAAAGAAAAAGAAGAAGGAAGAGGAGAGGAGGAAGAAGCAGAAGAAGATATTATGTGTCCCTGAGGAGCACTCTCCAGCCTCCTTGCAATAATAATTCCAACATACTCTCTGGAAAATGCCTTCTCTTCCTCTTTTTCCTAAGTCTTGAACGTCTCCTTGTTGTACTTGTATTACACTTTTTTGCTACCTTCTCACAGCAGCAGTAGCAGAAACAGCCAAGAGAAAGTAGGCATTCCTGGTATGTGTGTGTTTAGTTAGGTTAGTTTGGAGAAAAATGAAACTGACAACTTTTCCAGTCACACTTTCGTCAAAATAAGAAAAAGACCTTCACGTGCCTTTCTCATTTTTGATTTTCCATTTTTGAAAAGAGGAGAGAAGAAAAGTGAGAGAAAATGAGTATGAGAGAGAGATGGAGAGCAGTAAAGTGAGTGAGTGAGTAAGTGGAAAATGTTTTTTTTTTTGGTTTCTCCTGTCTTCCTCATCAAGTGCTCCTGTCTCCTTGACGAGAATGATGAGAAGATGAAGCCATAAATGATTTTGGCTCTTTTCTTTCTCTCCATAGGGAAATTGATTGGGAAAATGTTTGACAGGAGAGAAGGAGAGAGGAGAAAAAAGGATAATGGACTTCATCCATTATCTACTACTTCATCAGCATCACCACCACCGTCGTCATCGTCGTCACTACCGCTTGCATTCGCACTCGCTTTTCTTTCTTCCTTTTTTTATGCACACACACACACACTTCCGCTTCTACTTCTTCTCTTACTTGATTGAGACGGTCAAAAAATAAGGCATTCGATGACGACCACCGCACCGCACCCCAGGAATAACGTGTAAAAATGAAATAGTTGAAAAAAGTGAGCACTGACATGAGCTGAAGCTGAGCAGTGTGATCATGAAATTTTTTGCAGGAATGCGAATGCAGAGATGAAAACGAGTAGGCAGGAAAGGGAAGGAAAGAAAAGAAAAGGTGGGGAGGAAGTTGAACAATTAAAAATTATATTATTTCTTTGTATGACGGATAGCGACGACGATAATAATGATGATGATGAGGAAACAAAGCCAGGAAATATAATATGAAACTGGATATGAGACTGCTGCTGTTGTTTCTGCTGCTGCTGCTGCTGCTTTGACTTCCAAGTCTTCCGTTGGAATTTTATTGCACACGTCTCTCACAAAAGAAAATAAAATTTGAGCCACGTTTTATTTTATTGCTCCCAATTTGGGTTGGGAAAGGAACAACACGGACAATTATGGGAAGTGGCAATTTCACAGTTTTTCCTATGGAAAATGGGATTAGACTATAAAGAAGAGATGGAGAATGGAGAACAGCAAAAGAAGCCGCCACCACAGCTATTCCTACTGCCAGCCGCCGCCAAAGCGTCGTTGCTGTTGTTGTTGTTGTTGCTGCTGCTATTGTCGCTGTTGTTGGTGATGATGATGATCACTACGAAGGCTTTTCGGCTTAGTAGGGAAGAAGAAGAAGAAGAATAAAGAAAAAGAAATAAAAAATATTTTATTTTTATGAAAAAAAAGGAAAAAATGTAAATCTTGTAAATTTAATTTTTACATAGTTTGGAGGACGTGTAGGAAGAAAAATGGGTAAAAATGAGCTTAATCTCGTAAAACAGAGTTGAGAAGAAGAAGAAGTGAATACCTTGGTTTGGCATCCTGCTCTACTACATTGGCGTCGGTATTGGTAGGCAGTAGCAGCAGCGCTGGAGGATTTTTTTGTATCATTTGTAAATTGAGTTGTGTCGTTTATACACTTACACCGAGCTTCATTATTCCTCTCTTTACCTTGTTTATCTTTCTTTTCTGTCACTTGCCTTCTTCTTCTTCTGCGAGAGAGAGAGAAGATTTCCTTCCCTTCCATCCTTGTTTCGCTCAGTTTCAGTCAATCAGTCCGCATTCATTCTTGTCTCTCGACTACAATTTCTTTACTAATACTTATTCGCCGTCAAGTTTGCGTCTTTTCTCGTCTCTCTCTCTAAACTGAAGAAGAAGATTCCTTTTTGCTGATTGGATTTGCATTAAGAGGAGGAATAAGAAGCATAAAGTCTTGTCACGTTTTTCTCTCGGTTCCTCTCTCTCCCTTCATTTCCCCCTCCCCTTTACAAACAAGCAAACAAAAAAATAAAAAAAGAAGTCCCTTGTGAAAGTTTATCAAATTTTTTGTTCATCCTTCAAAAGGAATCCTAAAGTGGAGCAGTCAATTCCCAATCATAACCATTATTATGCTGAGAATCCAAATAGAATAAAATAAATTCTTTTTTTTTAGGAAAAAAGTTTGTTGTGGAATGAGATGGAAGAATGGAAAAAAAGAAGAAAGGGAGAGCTAGAAAGGGGAAGCCAAACCAGTGAAAAGCATTTTCCCACGGAACAAAAGCAAAGTTTGTTTTTCATTTCAACTGAGAATGCTATTGAGAGCGTTGCTGGTGGTGATAGTGATGAGGATACTCTATAATCCAACTAAAAATATTTAACAAGTTATTCTCCACAAAAAGCAAAAGTTTTTTTTTCATTCAACTATTTTATTGCCAGTTTTAGAAAAGGATAGGAATACGATGGTGGTGGAACAAGTTAAAATTCAATCATGCCTTTTCCAGCTTATTTTTTTCAGTTTAAATTAGGTACAGAGAGTAACAAAGTGACTTGACTTTTCTTCTCTTATTTTGCCATCATTCGCCTGCACTTTACACGCTTTTTTTCCGGCTCATCCGTTCCAAAATTGAGTTGTACAAAACTTGTTCCTTCTTTTTTTTCTTTTACTCAGCAACTTTCTTTCTCATTGCTGCTTCTGAAAATGAAATTCTTCCGAAGTATATGAGAGAATGAGAACTGGCTGTACAATGTACGAAGTAGTGGAATGATGCGATGCTCCCACTTTTTTACAGCCTGCATGAACGAAGAAGAAGAAGAAGAAAATGAAGAGTAGCAGAAAAAAGGAGCGACACAACACTCCTATTACCTGTCCGATCTCATTTTCTGATATTACTTTACCCTCACATCTACCTCAACTCATAATATTCATTTTGAGTACTCCACTCTATTCACTCACTCAACTCAGGTGACACCATTTTCTCAAGAAAATAGAGAGAGAGAGAGAGAGAGAGACGTAAGAAGGGAAAAAAGAAAAGAGTAAAAGATAAAACATTTCCAATGAACGCCATTGAAAAAAGCCATTTAAAGCATACAAACTATCATGCATGGTTGACAATTGAAGTAAAAGGAAGAAAGAGAGAATGAGACGAAAGCGAAGACGAAGAAATACTCTCCTCATTATTCCTACATGAATAAAAGAAAATTTGCGTTTGTTGTTTGTTGAGCATATCTTTTGTAAAAAGTCTGTTATAGAAATGGAATTCTTTTTTGTGTGTGTGTTTGTAGCGGATTTTCCAATGATGGCCCTGTACACAGTGCAAAAGATGCGGGTTGAAGTGAACGACTTCGTAGAGAATTGTCGGAAGAACGCTTTAGACGCATTTGAGCCGAGCAGTAGTGGCTACTGCGGGGATCACTTTTTCCATCTGTGTCGGGAGGTAGCCACAATAGCCAGGCCGCCCATTGACCAGCCTCCGAACAAAAAGGGGAACAACGCCTCCACAGGTTACATTGTCTCCATATTCAGAGTCTTTGAGGGGGATGACAGGGAAAAATTGGAGAGGAATTGGCTGTATTGGACAGGTAATTAGTTAAATTATTTCCACAGCCACGTGTGGTATTTTAGCATTAGCAATCCAGTTCACGCTTTTCAGGTTTAATACGTTCCATTGCTATTAATGATGAAGATGATTGCTTCTTCTTACTTTTATCTCTTAACTTTATTCAGGGGCACGCACACTGTACCGCCACCTTCCAAAAAGCGTCGGACTGATTGACTGAAACTGAGCGAAACAAGGATGGAAGGGAAGGAAATCTTCTCTCTCTCTCGCAGAAGAAGAAGAAG
>JAHZNJ010003764.1:0-13520 GCA_027744475.1 Lepidocyrtus cf. sotoi NNG-2020
TCTCCTTTTCTTGGCATTTTTATTTGTATTTGTAGGAATAAATGTGAGGCGATAGTGAGTGTTGCTGAAAGGTATTGGAATATTCATGTTCTCTCTCTCTTTCTCTCTTTCTCTCTCTTTCTCTCTGCTCTGGAGTAAGTTTACGACAAGGCGGAAGTAAAGTCGAAGTGCATTAAGAATTGCGTTGGGTGAAATAATATAACGAGAAAGAGGGAGAAAGAAGCGGAACGGAGTGGAGTGAGACTGAAAGTAGAAGTAAAGCCAGAAAATATAAGTAAATTTAATAGGTTTACATCTAGGCCTCATCTAAAAGATTGGAACTTGGAACTGGGAGAAGACGGAAACGAAATGGCAAAATACGTCTAGAGTACGCAGAACGTACGTTTTTACGTACGTATCACGGAATTGTTTATTTTCTAACGATTTTCATTCTCTTTTCTTTCTCACTCACTCTCACTCTTCTCCCTTCCTGGCTGATGATGTGAATAAAGTGTGTGAATAGTGAAAGTGTACATTGATTGCAAGGATTTTACTTCTCGTCGTGTGGTGGTGGTGGTGGTGAAAATGAAATGAAGAAGGAAAAAGGAGTTAGAAGGAAGGAAGAGGAAGACAGTGTAAAGTTTGCCAGTTGCGGTTTTTCACAAGGCAATAATAATATAGGTGGAGCAGTGTTGATTTCTTCTCGGTTCATTAACTTTACTTGCATGGGTCCTCCTCCCCTTGTTCATAATAATAATAATAATACTACGAATACACTGCAGCTAGAAAAGTCTCTTTTTCTCTCTCTCTTTATGCACACATTCATTATTAGCTAGACAGGGTTTTGATTTTGCGAAAAAAAAATAAGTTCATAAAAAAGTATATTGTTGAAGAGAAAGGAAAGAGCAAATGTAAATTTATTTCTTTTTCTTGCTCTTTCTTCACTCACCAATCACCCCACACAGCAGTCTCACTCACCCTCGTTCAGCCAGTCAGTTGCATTTACTAAGTTATGTGCTGGCTGGAAATTAGAAATTAAGCTCTCCATTCTCCAACAGCAGCAGCAGCAGCAGTCTACTACCCTCTTCTCCTTCCTTATCAGCCAGCTTAATCAACCGATTTTCTTGTCTCAAGACTTGCTCTTGTTTGTTGTAAGTTTATAGGAGGCCCATTTTTCCTTCCCTTCTAAACTAACTAAATCATTCAACCAAAGTGAGTGAGTGAGTGAGTGATATTATTACAGTGAGCCATCGCAGTAAAAAACTAAAATGGTAAATTGGTAAGCCAGGTCAAAAGTATGCAGCAGCACAGAGACGGTAATCAACTCATATCGTCGTCGTGTGGCAATGGCACTCTGTTCTTCAAACTCTTTCCTTTTTCTCTTTTCTATTTCTTCTTCTGTATAAATCGATAAAGTTATTATTTAGCTCTTGTTTCACTTTCATACTTTATGTAAAGTGGAAAAGTGCTGCTTCTGCTTTTCTGTTGTTAAAATTATGCGTGGAGCGCATGAAATATTTTGAATAATATGTGGTGATTGCGATTGTGATGATAAATCAGAGAGTGAAAGCGAAACAAATATGTCATGTTTCAAGATATTATTATGTATTTCTTTTTTGTTGCTTATGCTTATGATGATGATGGTGGAAGTGGTAAGCAGAGAAGCTACGCTACTTGTATACTTTAGATGTTCATAAATAGTTTGTATTGTTTGACTAGAAAATTGCGTGATCTTATTTTCTTCTCTTGTTGCTTCTTTCTCTTTTTACACTACTCTCCCTCACATCAGCTCAGCTCTAAACATGAAACTAAAAGAAAAATATAAGCTGGAATAATATTACTCTGTGTGTGCGAAAGTGTTGAAAATCCTTTATATTTAGGCGCATTATTATTACTTTCTCCAAATACTTATGTGATGGCTGCTGCTGCTGCTACTTTGCTGCTTTGGCCCCTCTCAAGAAATTATGCTTTATTGACGAGAGGGAATCAAATGTAAATGTGAATGTAGAGCAAACGAACAGGAAAAAAACGAAATGGGTTTTTGCACCATGAAATGAAGAAGAAGAAGGGTCTAAATCTAAATTATGCTGATGATGATGCTTTATACATGTTCATACTTTCAAGTTCATTTTGTTACTGCTAAACATTTCTCAATTTTTAGACACGCGAATCTAATATAAAATAAATGGGATTAAATCCCCTTTAGATGAGACTCGAAGAGTTTTCAAATCGATTAATCACGATTTAACTCCGCCGAACCACAAAAAAAAACTTGCTAGCCGAGTCAACAGAAACGGGCTAGCATATGCGTCTAGTGTAGGCGTCTGATTGTCGTCACCACAATCCCTTGCACACAAATGCAAATGTGCTACTATGTGATACGAGTGGGGTCGCCTAATTCTCACTGACACATTAGCGTCAGCTGATCCTCCCATCAACACACATACAAACGGGCTAACTTATTATTCGAGCGGAGGCAGCAGAAAGTATTGGTAGCTTGTGCTGCGTAGCCTAATTGTCACTGTCACGTGAGCGTCACGTGATCATTCCTTTAACACGCATACAAATGGGCTAACTGATGATTCGAGCAGAGGTGGCAGAAAGTGACGAGTTTAGCATAGGCGGTATGAGAAAAATATAACATGGGCCCAGTAGGGCCATAACCATTTCAAAAGCTAGCGGAGCTACCGTCAACCATCCTCATTTTGATTTTTTTATCCAGTACAGTCACATTCAACGACGACGCTAGAAGACTCTTCGAGTCTAATAAATTTTAATTATTTTCTCTTCTTGATACTTACTCCTCTACTCTTAAAAGCTTGTGGTCAACTCTTTTATGTACTTATATTGTAAGTGCAGTAAAATGTAGTTGTGGACAAAATGCCTCTGGATTGAAATCTATTTGCATACATATTTACATAATAGCCTAGCTCCTACTAAAATATTCTGAAGCGCCCTCATGTAAAACTTTCTCGTATTTACGTTACGTAGCGTTATGCGTTATAGACAGGCATCTAAAAGTGAGTGAGTGAGAACGAAGAGATGTTCATAATATTTATTATTGCGTATTGTAAATTGCAGAATAAAAATTGTTTAAAGTCCAAGTCCGAAGAACGTAGCTATAGGTAGTTATCTTTTTATACTGCAGCATGGCAGTCTTTTAGCTTCCTTACTCACATCAGCTCAGGTAATAACTGCGAGCAGCAGCTTTTTAAGCTAAATTGAATTCTTGTATTTCCTTATGTTACGTTATTATGATGATGATGTTGTTGCGTTGTTGTTGTTGTTTGCTGTTATTATTATTATTATGTTTATAAAAATGGAATGACGACGATAATTCCCAAATATGGGATTGCCAAGTTGTTTAAAAATTCCAAGTCTACTACTTCCTTTTACTACTTGTTTGTAAAATTCATCTAGTGCAGAAGTAGGCATGTTGTGCAAGATAACAGATAATAGACTAAAAAATAATGTAGGTAGGTAATACTTTTTGGTTGCATGAAAATGTTTTAAAGTTTCCCATCATCCTCCTCCGCGGCAGAATTTCCTTGTGAAGCGTAAACATTTCAGGTGGAAATAGAAGGGAGGGAAGAAGAAACTGGTAAATGGAGGCTTCCTCCTCTCTCTCTCTCTCTCTCTCTCTCTCTTTACTCTACCTGAGCCCCCGGTGGTGTTGGCATAATGCATTTCTTTATAAATAAATATCACATAATACTTGATGATGATAATGTAAAATGAGAGTAAGAAGCGGAGAGGGTTAGGTTGGCGGAATAATGCAATACGATGGAGGGAAAGATGGTGTTGAAAACGAGAGGAGAGAGCAAAACAAATACTTAAATAATATTATACTACTTTTATATAATATTTTATACCTGCTGACGACGACGACGACGACGACGACGCTCCAGATAACTGGAGTTATAATCGTAATCGTAATAATAATAATAATGGGACCAGTTTTGAAATTACCCATGAAGAAGTATAAACTTTGTTGTTATTATGTGGAGGTAGCTCGTTAAAGGAAACAAAATCAACCGTTTTCGTATTTAACTTTTTACAGTTGTAAAAGTTTCAATGCAATGAACCTGTCACGTTATATATAAGTATATGAATTTTCCTTTCTCTCTCTCTCTCTCTCTACATTGTTATGCAAATCTAAGGAGATTCGTGAGTTAGAGTGAGAACGAGAAGAGAAGTTCATTTTGAAAGGGATGAAAATATACGGGCGCATTCAAATGTAAATGAAACAAATATTTTTCGCTTTCTCCTCCAAAGAAAAGAAAGGGGAAAGGAAACAGAGTATGTTAAGGAATTTGTGTTTTATGTATGCTTTTGAGAATCGGTTTACATTGAAATTTTTGGTGGAGTGCATAGTGCATTAAAAAAGATTCCAGATTCACCCCTCTTTCTCCCTCGCTCTCTGTCCCTCGGCAGCAGTAGTAGTAGAGTCGAAACGAAACTATCATTTCCTGTGAAAAGTAATGAGCTATTTTAGGAAGTTTTAGTTTTATACTCTCTCCAAAATGATGAGGATTGTGGGTGGTGGGGTGGGTGTGTACGGCCATCTGTTTTATTTCTTTGAGAAGCAACTTCAACTACACTTGTTTAATGAGTTGGTGTGTTTTTCTTTCTGTGTTCTGATTTTTTAGCTGCAGGGAACAGTAAGCAACAGTTATACTATTTCAAGCTATGCGTTTTCATAATTACTTTCCATATTTGGAGTCATACTGTTTGGTAAGAAGAAGGTCGGTAAATAAAATACTAATTTACATACTTTCATTAATTATTATTTTTTATTTATTCAGATTCGCAACAAAGGAGTCAGCAACACACGCCATTGTGGCAGTACATAACACGGAAATAAATGGACAAACAGTGAAGTGTTCGTGGGGGAAGGAGGCTGGTGATCCTGCCAACGTATCAAGCCAAGTGTCCACAGTAAGTTATGTTGAAATAGTAATAGTATTAAATTTGTAAATTAATTAAAAAGTATTTTCTGTACGTTAATGAAACTATTACGCAATTTTTTAAAAGATTGGAGTTCTAACATTAGCATAACGTTTTTAACATTTTGCAGCAGCAGCAGTATGGTTACGGATCCGTGGCGGCTGGAGCACAATATCCTTATTACGGCCAACAGATGGGTTATTGGTATCCTCAAGGCTATCCCGCGACCACAGCGCAAATGCAGAATCAGTTTCTTCAAGGAATGCAGGGATACTCGTACGGAAATACTTTTGGATATCAGCAGGGTTATATGGGGTGAATATCCTACTCAAAGATGAGAAAAAACAAATAATTTTCTAAAATATTTTTTTTCTTTATTTATGTTTCCTGCGTCCGATTTTAGAAATGTTGGAGCTATGCAAGGCATGAGCACCTGGGGCCAAGGTATGACATCTGCCACACAACAAGTAGCTGGAGCGACAGCACAGAACGCTGCCGCAGTTGCAGCAGCTGCTATTCAACAACCTAGCGCTGGTACTGCAGCAGGAATGATGGCGGCTACGGCATACCCCATGCAGCAATTCCAGGTCTAAAAAGGAGCTACAAAAAAGCTAATCATAAAAAAATATTAAAATATAAAAAATTCTACAAAATAATAAGCCAACTAACGACATCGACTAATTCAACAAACTTGAATCAACAAAAAGAATTCATTGATTGGATTCAATTTTCTACTTTGTTTGTGTCAAGAAGAGTAATAAAAAGAATACATACCTAGATAGAAATTAAGTTTTAAAATGAGTTGTTGTGTGCAAAATTACTTACCGTTTTAGGGAGAAAGTTAAATAAAAAAACATCGTTGTAAATATTCTACTGAATGGCAGGAGTATAATCTATAAATACTATTATAATTATATTATGTATGACCTCTGTTTGATACTTTTATGTGAGTGGGAAACGAATATGATGAGGGCATGTAAGATGGACAACATAATTAATAGGATGTATAAAAGAGGCTAGCAAGGAACACTCCTGACGTGTCATTTTTTGTTGAATCCCGTTTTATGATTTTTCTTTCTAACAAATCTTTCTGAAAAATGGATTTGTGATATTTACAGCAACCCGATAAGGGAGTAAAGTTTAAGAACTCCAAACAAAAACAACAGATACATACATACACAGAAGAAGATTATGATGATGATGACAAAGAGCTTTTAAAAACAAGGGTATTTGAGATAACTAACTGTATTTGTTGTGGGAACCATCAAGTGTAGTAGAACACACACATATTTGCATTGTACGTTTGCTGGAGACAGTAATACTGGAGAACATTTTAGAATTTGCAAACGAGCTCTGATTCATTTCGATCTTTGTCTGCACATTTTATAGAATCTTTTTTTAGAAATTTGGTTTACTCCCGACTCGACAACTTAAAAGTTAATTAAAAGTAAAAAAAACATCAGCAAATGGCTGCTATAGCTTTTCTAGGGATGAACAATACATTACAATTGTCGGTTGTTTTCCTTGTTACACACAACACAACACTGAAATTCCAGTCATTCATAAATAGTGTGACTTCATTTTGCAAATCCATATGAGTTTTTGTTTTAATGATGTAAAGAAATGTCAGTTTCAATTTTATACTTGTCTTATGATTTTGATGATGGTAGAGCTGTAGTTTAAACAGTAATGGACTTGTTTTACACGCTTAAGTTTTTTGATAGGGCTTTTTTCACTGATTCACTTATTATGCGAGAGGAAGTATACACGTTTAATACGTAGTAGTAGATAGTTGTCGTTACATTTTTACGTTTGCAGTTAATGTGCCACAATTATTTTACTTCGTAAACAGAAGAAGAGAAAATACCTACCTAAATTACTTAGGTACTTAATTAAACAATTAAAAAAGATCAAAATAAAATTTAGTGATGATATGATGGAGCAAGCGAGCTACAGAAGCAAGTTATCAATCAATTGACCTAAGATAATTTTTTTACAGAATTAAAAGAAAATAAAAGATTTGGATTTGCCAATTTGATGAGACTAAGATATTGTAGCATCAACACAAGAAAAAAAATAACGATTTTGATGATTGATACTATTAAACTGCTAAAAGAAAAAAATATGTTTTGGCAACAAATCTATTAAGTGTAAAATAAAATAATAATAATAATATTAAACGAAGTAATTAAGAAAGAAAGTGAGTAATTAATTATTATGTAAAATTGGTTACAGAAAGCACACACACACAAAAAAAGAAACACTTTTAATGAGTAAAGTAAATGTAATATTTATAAAGAAGAAAGAAGCAGTTTCTATAATAAGCCTAATAACAAGAATCGTTTTTAAGAAAAAAAAGTATGTCTAGGTAAAAACGTTGTAATATATTATATATGTATTAGAACAAAAAGAACCTGCTGCTTTGGCGCATTCTCGAAAGACATTATGGGATTTTTTGCGAAGAGCTTCCGGTAATATGGTTGTTCTTCAAAAATGTATCCATTTTTACAAAAAATGTAGTTGAAAAGCACTTTGGTTATAATTATATAATGAAACAATGAAAAATTAGACTCTAGTTTCTATAAAGACTAGTGTAAGAATTGTGTGCATTCATAATAAAAAATATATAAAATAAAAGTAAATATATAGCATTAAGCAAATCAAAAAAAAATATTTGCGTAAATATAATAATATTGTAATATTATTACATTATTAATTAAAAATAAAGAGATGCGTAATTAATTAACAATGGAAGTAAAATGGACAAAACTGTAAATAGTATTTGATAGTGAAAGCAAAGCACATTTTTGATCCTGAATGGCTGATCGTCACCGTAACTATTATATTATTATATTGATAACAATTATGTCGTGTTAATTTTAGACATTTTGATGTGTCATTTGTCTCCTGTCGACAGAATATATTATTATTTATTTGCATGATATTTTCCATTTATTTAAACTTTTATTTCTATGAAAAAATGTCCAATGTAAATTGCAGTTGATCAAAAACGAATTCGTAAAACAATTCTTAAAAAACATTTTTATGGTTTAAACTAATAATTTATTATTTCGAGTATCAGATTCAGTTTAATTTTTAAAAAATTGGAAAGTCGAGAAACGGTATAAGACTAAAAACAATTTCTTGTATGAACGAACTTACAATATTGTATTAAGGTTATTTTTTGGTTAATTACTCTATAATTGCAGCATAATGTTTCTTATAATAATTTATCCAAAATCATCAACGGTTCGATTTCGTTTTTGTTTTAAGCGGTAATTTTGACTGTGGAAAATATTCTTTTGGAATGAACGAAATGATTTAAAAGACTACTGGAAGCAATATCCGCATAAAACAATTTTATGGATTGGTTTTGATTGAATATTTTCACCGACTACCAAAGGATATTTTCTACCGTTAAAATGTTTTGCATAATATTTAAAACAAAAATGAATTGATCTGTTTTCTCAAGACTTTTACGAATAACAATTTATCATTATTTTGAAAGATGATGTGTGAAACGAGTAGCTCCCTGATGTAGTTTTAAAATCAATGAACCGAAATCAATGAAAAGATAAGTTGTGTAGTCGGATATTGACTGAAACGCAAAAAAAACAAATTATTATTGTGCTGATAATGGTTCATTATTCTGTTTCTGTGTCCAAATATAATATGTAGAGAAATACACGCGAGATTGAGTGGGTCGTCCAATACCTGGTTTTTGTGACCTTTTCGCTACAGTTGTTGAGCGTATTGTGAAAAATACTCGATCCCTTTACAATTTAATACATCCTCATTCACCAACCAACCGCAATTATTATGATGCTATATTTATTATTATTATTATTAAGATTTTAGTAGCCTTTTTAATTTGTTTTCTTTTTCGTTAAAATTTTTTTTTCGTACCTAATCGTTTCCCGTAATAAATTTTATAATCTCAAAGAAAATAAAAATAATTTTTTCACTGCTCCATGTATATAAAGTATAAAAAATAAATCATAATAATTAAATTACAGTACATAATAATAATAATAATTTTTAGAAATAAAAACGATGCAAGTTAAAGCTAAACAAAAATAATTCAGGTTATTATAGTGAATCATAATACCTGTGGTGAGATGACAGTGAGGATTACTATGATATATGGTTTATAAAAAAATGATGGTGAAGTTTAAGTTTAAGTTAAATGATGATAGTAATAAATAAAAGTTAATACATACACTCAATATTAATTATTGGTAAAAAATAAGATTATAGGTTGTTAATTTTCTAAGATTGTTGTTGTGTAAGCAGGTGTCTATATCTCTTAAGTTGAAAAATGATACAAACATGGATGGTATTTAGAATGAGCTGCTTTATTATTGCTATTAAGTATAATTACTGAATATTATTAAATAAAAATGTTTTCTCCGTTGTTAGATTTTCCCCTTCCAGACAAAACGTAGAGAAAAAAATTATGTTTAGATAGAGGAGCTAGCTTAGTAGATGATTGACTTTACTTGCAATTAACGGAATGGAATGATGATAATCTGATGATGATGATTTTTTATAACTACAGCAGCAGCGTATTTGTTTTAGTCAGACAAAAATAAAATATATATTATTTTGTTCTTGTTGCTGTTACACAAACAAATCTTTCTTTACAGTTATTATTTTTATTGAGAAATAAGTTTCCATCTCTAGATTTATTTTCTTGAGGATGCGGATATGGAAACTTCGATGAAGGAAGAAATAAATGGATAAAATGAATGTAATAAGACCGGAAATCGCAAGTTGAGGAGGATAAAGTAATAAAAATAATAATTTAAGGACAGAATTGTTCTGTATAGCAACATGATGATGATGAAGGATGAAGAAACTGTGAATGTCTATATTATGTAATGTTACGTTACGTTACGATAAGGAAATACCTAGAGCTCTAACGAATGAATATGACGATGATGGCGTAATGTAAATATAAGTATATGATAAATATTATATTATGATATGATAGAATATTATGATGTAAGTACTCGTAACTAAGTTTGTAAGGTTGCAAAGATGGAATGTTAATGTTTTATTGTGTGAAAGAAGAAAGCCAGGAAAAAAATACTAATTATTAATTATTGATAATACTGCTTCCACTGAAAATACATGGAACCCAAATGAAAAAATATGATACCGGCAAGAATGTCAATTATTATTATTATTATTATAACTGTTATGGAGTAACAAGAAAAAAATTATTTAATACAATTTAGGTTAAGATGAAAGATACGCGACGTTGTATAAGGAATGTGTACTCAGCTATTAAGAAAGGTTGAGAAAAAATGGAGAATAAATGGGGCGGGTTCAAAACGAAAGTTTTTGTATAAAATAAAAAAGTTTTCGGATTATCTGCTTTTTTGTTATTTCATGACATAAAATTACCAGCAAAAAAATCAACAAAAAGACGATTGAATGAATGAATGCATTTGCATTCTTACCAATTTTCTTTATTACTGTTTACTCGTTTCCGGCATGAAACACAATTTTTCATCTTTTCTCTCTGATTAAATATGGAAAACTAGATGAGATTGATGAAAAGAGGTCATATTTAACAAACCAATTGTGGTGATAATATGGACAAAGTTCTAGTAAAACTTTTAATTTGAACTATTGCATCCCACATCGCATCTATTTATATTGCCAGTTTATTTTTAATCATCCAATTTTCATATCAAAAGCTATAATTTGCTAAAAAGAAATGAATAATTCAAGCAATCAATTCAAACAGTGTCAAACAATACAAATTTATCATTATTATTATTATTACCATACGACAATATTTGCTCAATGATCTTGCATAAGATATACTTTATTTGTAAATGCAAATTTTAGGAGGATTTCTTCGCAATTTGAAACCCATTTTCTGTAAATAACTACCGTTTCAATAAGAGAAAAACTAAAGTAAAGGAAAATTAACTTTGTTGACTTCGAGTTCCCTTCCCAGAGCACCCGACCTCATAACGTGCGGCTTATACCATATATTTATTTATCATCTCCGATACTTACAATTAGTAGGTTCATGCCATACGCGTCAAACAATGTGAAAGATGACTTCTTCTTCTCGGACGAAGCAAAACGGTTAGTAATTTTATTTCCCTTGCAAAAAAAATGCACAACTGCATGATACTTAATGTGATCATGATGGGAAGGACACATTCCATGTAGAAAATCACTCGTTGTGTTGCGTTGCACCTCCAAACGTAATCATCAGCATCCTATTGAGCATAAGGAAAAATAATATATCCTTATTTAAGATGACTACCTATGCTAATTCTTGCATGATAGAAAAAAATGAGACTTGCAATAGGAAAGGGAAGGGAGTTTGGCTGCTTTAGCTTGAGCTTTGTTGCTGTTTTGTTGTTATTGTCGTCGTTCGAAGAAACTGAATAATTTTTTAGGCGAAGGGTTAATCGTTTCACTTAAAAGTTTAAAGGTTATATATAGGCTTCTGTAATATATTATTGCGCACACATTATAGGTCATTATATTCATTAAATTATCTCATGCATTATGCACCTTTTTGCTATGCGATGCTTTGTGAATTATTTGTGCTACGCTATAGTATTTTTATTAAATGAGTAGCTAGTATTTCGTTCGGTAGATAATGACAATCTTATGACTAATGGGTTATGCAGTGTCTAAAATTATAATTTACCCACACCTGTCTCCCTCGTCGTTGTTGTTGCCCGTCTCTTGCATTATTTACTTATTTTTCTAGAGTTTGTAAAGAGAAGAAGATTGTGAAAAAATGAAAAAAACACTGCACATTTTTATTATAGTCTTATTACGTACGCGTGGTGTAGGAGGCAACTTGATCGTTCGTTTGAATAAGTATAATTTGGTGTAGGGTTATGTTACCTTCTCAAGTTGCTTCATTTCTCGCTACTTACCCTTAATATTACCTATTAGAAATGGACTTTATGTACATAAAAAATAAATAAGTCTCTTCTTTTCTTCTTTAGCGTACTTTAGCAACAAAAATTGGATGAAGATAGAAAGAAATCTACCTTTTTGTTGTTTCGTTTGGGATGGAAGCTGCCGTTGCGTTGTATTTTTAGAATGTTGGATGTAAAAAGATAATATTTAAAAATAACAAAATGATTATTGATTACGATATGGGAATACCTTTCTTTCCATCTGTACTTACGAAGAATACTTTTCTGTTGACCTCACGATAAGTAAAAACGGTATTTTGCGTATTTTCAAATAAACGTTGAGCACACCCACACCTGCCAATTAAGTATTTTACAACCAAAGGAAAATGACGAGGAGTGCGCAGTGAATCATGTTGACGATGCGATGTGATGATGAATGATGTTTAGTGGGGTAAGCTAAGAATGTAGAGAGAAGAAGGCAAACTCGCAATTTTGGTAAATATGACATTTTTTTCTCGAAAAACAAAAACCAATATTTCGTGAATTTCGCGAGAAAATTATTTCACAAACAATAAACAATTGGCATTTATGAAATCTAAAATCGTGTATTTTTATCTATTTAATTAGCAGATGACAACACAGAACATTGACAGGTACATGGCATTTGCATGTAGAAAAATTAAGATTTATATCTTCGCCCTGATTTAAATGGAAATTGTTGCTGAAGAAAAAGAAAAGCCATGTTCCTGTTTCACAAGTCCTGGGTAATAAAAGCTTAATTATACTTATAATATTGATTTTTATTTTTAAAAAGTTACAAAACCTTAGAAGATAAATAAATATTACATAGACTGGAAGAAGTAAGAATGTTATTTTTGGTAAAAAAAATCTTGTTAACAAAATTAAAAGCTGGTTACGTAATTTACAGTTGCAAAGACAGAAACTCAGGGATCATAAAACATTCCATTCGATACATCGCTATCTAACCAGTAGTAAGTAGCTGAAGCTACCTATATGTTGCTTGATAAAAAGGGTTCTGCCCATTTAGAATCCTCCCAAAATGTGTAGCTGGGCGGATAATTCAAGCAGTTAATTATAAAAAAGGAACATTATCAATTAAAGTATAAGTAAGAAGGTGCAACATACTCTCAGACAGGTACCTACCTACCTACGAAAGCATTTTTATGCTGTAACTTGATTTATTTCTCGGCTCTTCAAGTTCATTACACGTGTGCATATTTTCATTTCCACTTGCCTGCCACTTGTCAAAAATTATGATTATTGCATTGAAATCTCTGTCACGCTAATCCGCCTTTTTAAGTACATTTACTGCTGTTTTGCAGGTGGATCAAGTTAGGTTAAAGGTTTATGCAAATGGGACGTATTTTACGCGACATTTGAGTCATTTCTTTGAGCTTTGAGTTTAGCCGTGGAAAGTTTTTAAAATATTAAAAGTTTCATTGAAAAATCCAGCGAAACAGGATCTGCATTCTGCACTCTTAAATCCTAATGAGCTAGAAGCTGTTGTGTTTTCATTCTTCGTAAGCCTCGTCGGGTAATCAATATAAATCCAACTAAACTTGCCCTTTAAGCCCTACAGAGCTTTTAAGTTCGTCATCTATAAACATTTAGCTCTAGCTTAGCTTTAAACCTTTTTGCATTAAATTATTATACCTTTATTACTAGATTGAC
>JAHZNJ010003765.1:0-11370 GCA_027744475.1 Lepidocyrtus cf. sotoi NNG-2020
CCTTGCCTGAAATTTATTAATAGCAAATTATTGACAAATGTGACAGTGTGCGAGCAAATAGAAATATTACAATAATATTTGCATAATGTATGTAAACAGTACGTGCACGAAAACAAAAATTATGCCTCGTCAACAACACTTCACTTTTTCACACTACTAGTTCCTTTCTCTTTTTTCGGCGTCCATAAAGGATTGAGCAGAAAATGAATTTGAGATCATATGTAAATGATTACAAAAAATGATAAAAAGAGTGCAAAAGTGAAGAAAATGTGAAATTAGAATTGAAGTAAACCCATTTTTAAAAAATTAATTTGCATAGTTTACAGCATTTTCTTTGATTTCATCAAAAAAAATTTTAAAATCTTACAAAAATCTAATGCGGATGGCAAAGTTAGCTGAAAATCGAAGTGTTCGAAATGAATTCTGGACGAAATCCTCATCTGATAAATGATCCCAGTGGTGGAGGTGGGGGAGGGAGTGACGGCGGATGTATAATCGGGAGTAGTACAACCCCCGGTTCCCTCCACGGTTATGGAAGTCCCCCGGGAGGTAATGGGGGTGGAGGAGCAGCAATGGTTGACATGGGTGGAGTTGGGCAATGCCAAGTTCCAACTCCACCGCCGTGGGTCAAACCTCCCAGCAACAGTGGAATGATGACCCCCGAAAGTGACGTTAGCTCGTGTTCTTCTCCAGCCGCTGTTGCATCGAGTAATTATGGTGCTTCCTCTCAACAACAGCAGCAGCACCAAAGAACATTTTACGGATCTGGGAATAGTTATAACGGGAATCCAATTAGTAGTAGTACAAATAATAATAACGGTAGTAGTGGTATGTTTTATAACGCTTCCGGTGAAATATCAATTACAGCTGTAGACCAAAGTCAGTATTATCATCAGCAACAGCACCAACAACAACATCATCCCCACGAGGGAGGAAACTTTTACGGTTTTTATAACGCTAATGCAAATCAATCTGGCCATTACGCAGACTACCATCATCATCAACAACAACAACAGCACCAACAACATGAAGGTTATCCTGTTGTTGGAGGGAGTGGTGGTGGAGGTGGGGATGGAGGGGATAGAATGCAGCAGCAGCAACAACAGCACCATCAATATTATCAACAACATCGACAAGTCGATGACTCCAACAACAGTTCCAATAACGTACCTGTAGGACATTCGAACTATTTTAATAGTCCGGTGGGTACCCCTAATCCAAATTATCCTGCCTCCTCCGCCGGTGGTGGAAATTGTACCCCTCCAACGAGATATGGCTCCCCTATGATGTTTCCAAACAATCATGGGAACTATTCTCATCAGCAGCAGCAACCTCAACAACAATCCTCCCATCATCATCAACAACAACAACAAAATCTGCAAGGTCAGATCCCTCTGCGGAGGAACTCAATCGAGTCGTATAGTTCTGAACCCGGTGATATGAATAGTAGTTACACAGCTAGATTTGGGTGTAGTGGAAATGTTAGTAGTGCTAATAATAATATTAATCAACATAACAATAGTGTACAACAATTAAGCCATCAGCAGCAGCAGCAGCAGCAAATTCACAGCAATTCATTTTCCTCCAATAATTCGAACAATGGAGGCGTTGTTGGTGTCAGTACAGTGAAAAGGGACTGTAGTAGTGTACTGAGCAATCGTGTTTCTCCTTCAATGACGCCAATGCAGCAATCGAATATGAATGCATCATCGGGTTGTTGGTCACCTCATCATCCTGCTACCCCTGGACCTGTAGGAGGGGGAGGAGGTTACTACCCCTCTCCCTCTCCAAACAGTGCATGTAGCAGCAGCAGTAGCCCCGTTCCCTGTTCGAATAATAGTGTTGGCGGGAGTGGAAATACGAATAATAATAATCGAACATCATCATCCGCCTACATGAATCATAATAGTACCTCCTACAATAATAACCAAAATGTTTGTGGTGAAAGTGTCGGTGGAAATAATTTTTACGTTTCTCATCAGCAGCATCATCATCACAATCATCATTTACAGCAACAGCAGCATCAACTCCAACAGCAAGTTTCTTCACAGTTTAAAAGTTGTGTTTACGAGCAATCTCAGGGACTTCACGATGTCAAAGACGGAATCCAAGCGATGATTCAGCAGCAGCAGCAGCAAGGAAATAATAGTAATACCGGTAAAGCTGCTTCTGCAGTTAAACATCGTTCCTTATCTTTATCAATGCCTTTACCTTCGTATTTGGAGCAGCACAATAATAATAATAATGGAGGAGGAGGAAACAATAGATCTGATATGGACGGAAATTTTATTAATCATCGACAATTAGCTCACCACCATCCTCATAATAATCAACAGCAACAACATCAAATTCACGGGTATAATCAAATGATGAGCACCTCTCCTCCTCAACATCAACAGCACCACCACCATCATCATCATCATCATCACCAGCAATGTGCATCGACGACAGGAGGACTGATTCCACCTCCCGAGCAGAATTTGCTAACTCCAAACTCGGATGACGATATGGGCGGCGCTTCTTCCGCTTGTGGACAATCCGACATGGACTCCTCTTATGAAACAATGGGTGATGAAGGAGGATGTTCCAGCACGAGCCCTAATGTAGTAATTTCTAATCATTGCGAGACGTCGTCGGTTACAATAGCTAATACAACAACAACGACAGATCATTTACATTCTCTACCTGCTGTGGACTGTAACAACAATGATGGAAATCCCTAACTCTACCGTGGCGCTCTGCAGGACAAATGTAGTAAGCGACTTGGATGATTCTTCCTCAGACTCCTCGTCAGTTGAGCTCCACAACGTTATCTCCGCAGTTGTGGAACAGTCATCGATAGAGACGCCCGAGAACACGATGATGGGTGATGAAGAAATGGACTTCCATCAGAATCAGGATAGTTTGACTAATGTCAACATAATCAGTACGACTACAAATGAGGATGATAATGTGACCTGCAATAACGATGATGACGACGACGAATGTGATGATGAAAATGATGATGACGACGACGACAACTGCAGTGAAAGTAGTATGAGCCACATAAACTCCAGTTTTACTGCAGAGATGTTCTGTAATAATAGCAGTAGCAGTATAATGAGCTCCGTCAATGATAATAATCCTACAACGTCCAATCACAATAATAATAAGAACGGCAATGATAAAATTGATGGTGACAATGACAATGATCCGATTATCAACAGTAGCTGTGGTGGTAGTGGTGGTGGCGGCAACAGTAACGACTTTTCCTCAATTTCTCAAGAGGCTGATCAGTTCACCTCCTCTAACCCATTCAGTTTTAGTAAGAATAAATCACCTCCAATATCTTCTTCTTCTTCTTCATCGTCTACTTTATTATCTGGAGCAGCAGCAGCAACAACAACGCCACAGCTCATTCTCTCAAAATCTTCCTCATTTTCCCCTCCCCCACAGTCAGTTTCTTCCCCACAGAAGATTTCAAAGAGGTCTTTTAGCGAAACGGATAAGGATAATGTTTCAGCAATGAATGGAACCAAAAATCAAACGACTTATTCCTTCTTATCCTCTACATCGTCAACTTCAACTTCAACATCAACGGTCAATAATGTCGCCACGTCTTTAGTTTCATTTGGTGCTAGTTTTAGGAAAAATGTAAATGAAAAATTAAGCGAGAGTAGTAATAGTGGCAGTGGCAATGGTGGCAATGGTGACAGTAGTGCGAATAATAATAATAAGAAGAAGAAAGATAGTAATTTAAATTATGATGAGGAGGAAGAGGAGGACTCATCATCGTTATTATCACCATCCCCGTTGGAGATTTGTGAAAATATTAGTGCTAATAATATTAATGAAGAAGAAGATGAGGAGAGTATTGTTGCGAGTAATAATGAGAGTTGTGGTAATAGTAGTAATAATAATATATCACTACTAACTGGTGATAAAAGTAGCGTTGGCAGTAAAAGCAAAAGCAATACCAGTGAAATTAGTGGATGTAAAGCCATTGACATCATAATCAGCAGCACGAACAATAATCCAGGCTTGATATCCCTTGATGGGGGTAAGAATAGGCATATGGTTAGCATTCCAAAAGGTTGGAAAAGAGAAATTCTCAAAGGATCCTGGACCACCACAAACGATAAAAATGATAAAGCTACTACTAGTGGAAACGCAAATGGAATTGGAGGAGTTCTTTATATTAGGTGAGTACTGAGTACTGTTGTAAAAATATCTAAATCTGTCAAAACGTTTTGCTTCTTCAAATTATTAACAATTAGGAATAAAAACTTGATTAAGATTCTAACAATGAATGTAAGAAAAAAGGATGGAAGTAAAGAACAAAAAAAAGTCTTGAAATTATTATGGAATACTTTCTCTCACTCTTCACTTCAGATTCATTTTCCTTTAGATTATTTTTAAGGTGAAAGTTTAAAAAAACACAAGAGTTGCGTGTGAAACCGTTGAAATTCATGAATAACTTTTTTTACGTAATTATAAGGAGAAAGGAAGAGAAAGGTGGTCTGGTCTGGCGCTAAAAGTTTGTTTGCGTGTTTAACCATTTCATTAAAAAACGAAGTTTGTTTTCTTTGCAAAAATGTAAATAATCGAGGTACGTTCCTGCATTATAGGTTATTAGCTACCTATGAGCATTATTAATTTGTTCTTTTTTATTTTTCATGACTAAAATTGTTCTTACGTGAATAGAACAATGAAAATAAAATTGTTACTACCTACTACGTGTGTGGAATATTAAACATTCTTTTTTATTCCGCTGTTTTTTCTTGCATGATGCCGCAAAATACACGATGGCAGTTTTGTCAATAATTTAGCCAGTGCCAGTGACAAACTAACAAAGTCATTTTCCATTATGGATTTGCTACGTCATGTTGACTTGATTTTTCCGTTTTATGAAGTTTTCTTCTTACTAACGAAGGATAAGCTAAACTTGTGTATACCAATATTGAAGCTGCTAAAGTTAGAGCGAGTAAATTGGTTTCCGTTCTCATTTCGTTAAGGGCAATAGCAAAATCTATGCAGAAATCTGTATAAAAACATTAATAAAAAACAAAGCTTAAACATTAAGATATTTTCCCCTCTTCCGAAATAAAGTATATTTTCTTCATTTTTCCTTCCTCTTCTTCAATATCTAACAGGAAATATGCCGAATCAGTCTTTTACTCTATAACGCTTCTGTTTTTCTAGCAATACATCTACATGCGAGCAAGCGAATAATAGGAAGGGGGAAAGTCAAGTAAATTTGGTTGCCGTTTTTCAGCTTTTCTTTTCTGCTGAACTCATTCCATTTTTTTCAGAAGTTTATACATTTAAACACATAATACGCAGCCCAATAACATTCAGTTTAGTGAAAGTTGAGTTGAATAGCTCGTTTCTTCTTTTTTCTTTTTCCATTGTGTGTGTGTGAGAGAAAGGAATAAAAGTGAAAAGTGTCTTCCTGTTCCATAACAGAACATCGCACAGACTCCTAAAAATGCATGCGTGTAGTAGCTGAAAAAGAAAGCATTAGTAAAAAAGCAATGAAGAGAGAAGAGGGAAACGTAGTCTATTTTTTATATAAAAATCCTTCTCTTCTTGTTCTTCATACATATGAGAGAGAAAGTAACGGAGGAGCAACATCAGCAGCAGCAGCAGCGCAAGTATAAAAGATGGATTTAATCAATAATTTTCTTTTGATGTTGTTGTGTTGTTGTAACCAGTAAAACAGCCAAACTTCATATCGTCGCCTTTTTTCGTACTTTTTTAACGAGAAAAAAGAGAAAGAAGAAGGAAACAACAAACAGATTGTTACTAACCAAGCCAAGAGCTGATATTTTTGTTGGCGTCTCTCTCTTTCTCTCTCTCTCTCCATCTTTTATTTTTTTGGAGAAAGAAAGTTTTTCCGTAGTTGTATCCTCATCGTTTAGGAAGGACATTGACTCACTATATTATTCATGACTGCATTACACTATTTATAAGTACATAATATTATTTTCTTTTCACCGATCAATTTATCTAACTAGCAAGCAGCATATTAGCAAAACATCATCTCATATTACATTAGCAATAATGTAATCATTTTTGTTGTTGAAGTAAATAAAATAATAATAATGATGATGATGGTTTTTGGTTGTTATTGAGCATGTTCCATTAATAGACGTTTTATTAAACTAGCTATAAATGTATGTTGAAGAAAAGAAAATGTTTTTTAGTCATTTGGAAACGAGAATAAGTTTTCCGTTTTATTGCCTCTGCCTTTTTCTCTTTCTCTTTCGCAAGTGAATTCATTCGTCATCATATTCATTCATATGCCATGTCCACGTCATTTGCTTCGGGTGGGTTGGGAAACTTCATGTTCATAATATAATCAATTTTTTTTCTGACACACGGCAACACTATGAATTGACAGTTAACATATGAGAAACACTTCTTCCGATTAAAGAGTTGAGCGCAAGTAAGCACACCGGCGCGGCGGCGGCGGTTATACAATTTGCTTGGGAAACTTGTGCATTGTACTTATACGTTAGTTATAGTAAATAACGATTTAATCGTTCTCCTAGAATCATATTTAAGCATAAACCATTTCTTCTTCTTCTCTCTTTTGATATTTGTTTTGCTTTTATGTTATTGTACAATTACAATTAAATAGAAATGTATGGAAATATGAGTGAAATGAGAAAGAAAAGGTAGAAAGGAAATTTTGTTAATGTGTTTTGTTCAGGGAAATTGACGAATCGCCTCTGATTTTTTTCCACCCACTTTTTGATATTCTCTGAGATATTTGATAGCCATAGCCAGTTCATAATAGGAGCAACATAAATAATATTTTTTTCTCTTTCCTTCTTTCTCTGACTGGATACGAACATTAAAATAATACAAAATGAATTGGGTTTTTATGTGTTGTTGTTGTTATCAGAATATAGTAACTTTTTAACCCGTTTCTACTTTCTACATCCATCCGGCCAGTTTTTTTTCCATGTGAATTGAATGTGTAGCTTTATTAAAGCTGGATTATTGAGGAGAAGAAAGAGAGCGATAACATTATTCGTCGCTGTTGCTGTTGCTGCTGGATTCATTTGTATCCTGTCCTGTTTCGTTAATCTTTTTATTGCTTGTGTGTGTGTTGTTTTGTTACAGCTTATGCCAGTTCACTGCATTTCTTTTTTTTATTTAATAAAAAGTACGTATCCAGCTAGATCAAATTCCCAGATAGTAATTTTCAAGTCCAAGCAGAGCAGCAGCAGCAGCAGTAGCAGCACAAAATATATAATAACAATGAAATCGAAATGGCTGGACGAACTAGAATGAAACGCGTGTTTTCGTTTCGTTTTCTTCGTTTGCATGGATGGATGGATGGATAGCTGGATAAAAAATAAAGTACATAGTAAAAAAGCTACTAAGGCTAAGTAGTTTTACGCATGTAATTTTTAACTACAGCAAATTCTATCCACCGTCATCATCATTATATTATTATTCATTTTACATTTATATTTTATTTTATATTTTTTATCTCCGAATGTATCTCTGAGAGAAAAACAGGTATGAAATAGTGCAGCTGACAGCAATTTACAATTTCCTATGAATCATTTTTGTGCATGTTTGAAGGAAATTATGGAAGAAAGAGCGAGAAAGAAAAAGAGAAGCGCAAAAGTTATTATAACTCGTTAAAAACTGCACTCGCTCTCGCTCTACAAAGAAATATGTAGATTAAAACTTAAAAAACATGTGCATACTATTCCCAAAAAGAGAGAGGGAGAAAATCAGATTTTTCTCTTCCGCTCCTTCTCCGCTTCGTTTCTGTATACCACCACCACCGCCGTATAAGGATGTAAAAAAACTAATGGATTCAGCTTTTAATAAGAACACAGCAGGATTTCTAACACGTTTGAACTGAACTTAATGGCGTAATAATAAATTTAATATTCGTTTTTTTAAATAATAAAGACTTTTGCTTAGAAGCAGCCAAGCAGCAGAGGCTCCCTTTAAAGAAAGACATTGTCAGCTAGAGCCAAAGCTTCTCCATTTCTTTCAGTATTCGGATGAAGTTAATAAGATGATGGGTAGAAAGCAAAGTGTAGCACGAAAAGTAAACGATATTATTCTACACGTTAAAAAAGGAAATTAAAAATCTGAACCGTACAATTTTCTCCCCTAATAACAAGATAATGGAGTAATTTAACAAAGTAACGAAATCTCGACTGGATCCCTATTATTATTCTATTGTTGGTCCACTTAACACAATAGAATTACTTTGTTCTACTTTCATTTATTTTCTTAAAAAAAACTTAACTTTTTATTGCTGTTTTTGTATGGTGGACTGACCGACACGTTAATAATAAACATTATTCTATCCCCGAGAAAAGAAAATTGAGCAGTCGGCAAATAGTTGGTTTATGCAAAGCAAAGAAAAGAAAATTAGTAAATTGATTAATTATACGGAGTATAATATAGAGAAAATATAAATAAGGGAATAATTAACAAGTGTCGGGTTGAGTGAGTCTTTCTCAAGTGGAAGAGAATTACTTTTACTTGCTTATTATGGAATCGTCATAAATCATGAAGATGATGATGTGATGTTATATCATAAAATGTAAGTTTTTTTCTCTTAAAAAATGTGTAATATCTCAACTCAGCAGGAGCTCTATTCTTATTAGAGGAATAGGTGCGTATTCAATTAATATTTTGATAGATGATTCCATTCTACTTTCCTTTTGTTTTTGGCTGAAGCGAAGCAGAGCAAAAGCAGTTAATTGAAATTAAAACACAGGAAAGAAAAGAATTGGCTGTGTGTAACGAGGCGCTTTACTTTGAAGTGGGGAAAGATTTATATTTTGCCAAAAAAAGATAAACATAATTTTATTTTTAAATTTCGATGAGAGCGACCTATTGGGCACTGAACAGAACACCTGCTTCATTTCAATTTTGCTTAATACGCTAACACGAAATTGATAAAGTTATTTAAAAAGAAGTGTCTTTCGCTGCCCCACCTTATAGTTTTCCCTACTTAATAATTTCTGCTGCTTTTGAGAGAAAAGCCGGCACAAATCATTATTCATAATAAATACACTCAGGCTCACACTCAACTTGTTTTTATTATTTATTTATAATACTTTGTAGTCAGCTGGCCATAATGACATGCATGCCTGTAAATGCAATCAACAGATTCAATCATTCCGTGAAATAATGACCTATAATAATGAGTATTATTGTTCGTCAAACCTTGTTTCTGGCCTGTCTGGGTGGATTTGTTATTATTATTAAGTGGTAAGAATTCACTTAATTTTATGACATGACAAGCATATGACATGTCATGGTACAATGCAATCCAATCGTTTATCGCTTATCATTATTATAGTCTTTGCTTGAGTGGAATAAAATACACATTCGACTTAAGTTTAATGACCACGTACGTACATGGCTCACTTCTTGTTCTGCCACTCGCAAGTTCGCAACTCTTATCAAAATCATTAAACTAAGAAACTAAGAAGTACACACGGGAGAAATAAAGAAATGTATGTAGTGGGTATATAAAACAGTCATTAAATGGTTGTCATTTTGTATAAACGGAAAATTGATAGGAAGACATGATAAATTAAATACGCATAAGAACGGACATTATTATTAGAAGTTACAAGTTACAGGTTCTCAGCAGAAAACAAGATTATGCCTTAAAATGGGTTGTTGTTGCGTTGATTGTATATGTAAATGCTTTTGGGGCAAGTATAAAATCAAACGAGAAAGCAACAAGCAGAAGCAAACAATTTTACCCACTTGGAAAATATTTACATTTCGCATTTTCACACACGGAGAGTAGTAAACTGCAAAGTGAAATACGATGGCTATTTGTTTGTTGCTAAATTGCATTATTTCTGGTATACTTGTAAGAAGTAAATATAAGTCTATTAAGTGCTGACCCGGCATTTTTATATAAATTTATTGTGAAGTTTTATTTAAAAAAATATACTTTGCACATTTTCAAGACTGACATGAGATGAGAAATGCACGAAATCGGAATGACGAGTATTTTATGCAACTAGATTAGAAAGGAGAAGCAAGAGCTCCTGCTGTTTCTTATCAGCATTTATCAGTTTTTTCCTCATCGTAATAATGTAACGTAAGTAAGTATGTATAAGTCATTAGTGTAAAGCGCAGAATGTTCTTACAACAAACTTTATGGGTTTATGGCGTGACATTTCACTTTAAATGACGAAGGGAAATTAGCGTTTTAGCTGCTGCGTTGCGATTGCGACTTGCATTTTATGAAAGGTTGAAATAGATAAAATGGAAGGATAAGAAGAAAGTGCATTAATGACAAGACTTCGCTTAGTACTAAGCCTAGCAATTAAGCAATAACTCCTCCACCACCGTCAATTCACCGTGAAAAATTTATTACTAGCTTTGGCTTGGCTTTGGCAATGCATTCCTTTCTCTCTATTTCTCTCTCTCTCTCCACCTTAAATACCAGCATGGGGCAAACAGGTAAAAATCCAAAAAAAAAAATGTATTTATTGAATCAACAGAACAACTGGGAATTTATGATAATTGAATTTTCAAAGCTGCGTTGGAAAAAATTAAAAAATTAAAAACGCTGTTAGATCATCATAGTCATACATACATGAATCATGCTTGATGATGAAAGAAATGAAAACCCACAGTGTTTAATTTGCTTTTGCTGACTCCATTTATTGCAGCTACGAAAAGAAAAGAACAATCTATCACTCACTCACTCACTCACTTTCTTTTTTTCTTCTCCGGTTTATAATTTTTTTACAAATCATAACGACAGCGAGGAAATCAGCAAGAACAAAAAATAAACATATTTTTCCATTTATAAAATATGGTTGGATTCAAAAGTGTTACAACGAAGGAAGGCTAAACGCTACTGCTGCTCTGTGGTAATTTATTTAATTAAAATAATAAAAAACGCGAAGGAAAAGAAAAAACAAATATTATGTACGTATTATGCTATATCTGCTATGAAATCATCGAAAGAATATTATTTCAATAGAATAAATATGCGAAGTAGCAATGAGCGAAGTAGGAGGGCGAAAAAATTGTTGTTTCGTGGATTTTGTTTTTTATATTCATAATAATTCTAGAATGCTTCTCTTTTTTTTACCTTTTCGCCTTCTTCACTCTAGAAAAAGGCTGCAGAACATTATTATTATGACGAAAAAAGATGTTGGTTGGTATTGATGAGAGAAGAAATGATAAAGATCGGGAAAGCATTAAGACCGGACGTAATACCGGTGGTGGTGGTGACCACATTATACGTTCACAATAACCAACAACAGCATTTTATTCATACCGGAAAAATAAAGAGGTGAGTAGAGAGCAGAGTGGAATATGTGCTGACGTTGTTGTTCATTTTCGAAAGAAACAACAACTGCGAACTTA
>JAHZNJ010003766.1:0-24190 GCA_027744475.1 Lepidocyrtus cf. sotoi NNG-2020
ATTGTATTCGTTATGTTCTTGTAATCAAACATGACGATCTCAAATTTTCAATATTGAAAAATCGAGAATTTAATATTTTTATTTTTTAAATTGGAGTTTTATAATAGATTTAGTCAATTTGATTTTTGCTTAGAAAACTTATTTTTCTTCTTATCTTTGCAATCATTCTTCTAGAAAGTGAATGAAAAGTATTTTACAAGCATTCAGAAATGATGAACTTAAACTAATCCTTAGAGAATTTTTTAGCATTGGCAATATTTATGTAGAGAGATTTTGTTTTAAGGATGCAAACAATGCAACAATTGTGAATCATGCTATGATGATGATGAACAGGATTAAGACTGTTAATTGTACTGATATCAGGTGAACCGGTGGTGGTTGGAGTCACCATGTACGTCCTCAGCATTTCTTCACTCTCTGAAGTCCAAATGGTAGTACCATTATACACAAACACGTCATCTATTGATATTTACTCTAAGCATGAAATTAGAGCAGTGGTCAAGGTTTTTTACAACCTTTCATTCATTTCCGCTATTCTCTCTTCTCTTCTACCCCCAAAAACGTTTTTGTTGAACATTTTTTTATAAATTTCCAAACTACTTTTCTATAAAATCAGTTCTACTTTATATATTTCTATCTATTCTCAATAATAAATAAACTACTCTCGTTTCCAAACCAAATAAAATCAGTTGATTGATATCTCGCTACTACGCTATTATTACTATTTATTTAACGAATGTACTTACTTTTGTTCCCATGAAACTATATATAATATTTCCTTTGACATTTTATCTTCAAAAATTAGATAATAGCTATAAATAATAATATTAACATGCATAAAGTTTAACATATATGTTTGATACAAATTATCTTAAGTGTTTACTTACAGTTCACAAATGCATATTTCCAGCTTTCTCCAATGTTTTCACCTTTTCTAGAGTTTTCCGGTTAATTGACAAGTATTCTTGATTATTTTAATATTTCAACTTTAAATTTTCTTGCTCAAACTTTTTAATTAAGTTTCCCAAACCGATTTGATAACTTTAAATTACTTTTTTATGTACCTAACTTTTACGCAACAAAACCAACCCTAAAAAGTATACATTCGTGAACCTCATCAGTTTTTTTTTCGATATAAACATATATAAACTAAGTGCATATTAAAAATTATTTGTAAACCACATGAATTATGTTTTAAAAATGTAACAGCATGTGAATATTATTTGTATAGGAGTATGTAAAATATTTTTAAATGATATAATAACACATTCTAGTTTTTGTGCATTCTAATTCGTTACATAATAATCCCATTTTCTCTTTAAAATTTGACCTTCAACGAGACATGCTGCTATAAAATATAATAATATTTACTTTTCAACGCAAAATTATTATTATTAATATCACTTTAGCAGTTTTTAAAAAAATATTTTCAAAGTACCTTTATGCTTTGGCCTAGACCCCATAAAAGTATAATAATATGAAAAGAGAAAATTAGAATAGATTCAATGCTCGAAGCCAGAAGCAACGCTTTTTAAATGAATAGCAGCATTACGTTCTGACTTACAATAATTAAGTTTTAACCAATTAACTCGGATTACTTACAACTAGGCTTTGCGTAACGAACGAATAAATAACGAAGCTCGGTAAACTTAACGAATAACGCGTAACGAACCTCATGACTCATAACGATATTCGTTAATAAATTTAATGCAACAAAAGCATATCTATAAGAAGTACTAGAACCGAGTTCTTCAAAAAAACAATACCCTCTTATTTCATCAATTTTTCTAAATTGCAATTTGCATAAATTTCACGCGACACTTTTTGTCAAAAACAGTGAATTTGTATTTTGGATATTAATATAACTTCCAAAGCTCACTGATTCGTATATTGGATTGGATATATATACTTCCACGAGAAAACGCTTTGTCAGTACGATGACAGAGCATGCAATCGCTTCTGCCACTTTTATGAAATTAATAATTTTGTTGCAGATTAGCACAGATCAGATAATCTTACAACTGGTACAATCTCAACTCATTTTACTCTTTGATGTGATGTTCATGAATATTTAAAACCAGATATCTGACATTATTTTAGTCGCATTTTGCATTACATTTAATACAGTGAAAACTTAACGAGCTTCGTTTAAAAGTTCGTTAGTACGGTAAGTTCGTTAAAAACCTTATCGAAGCTCGTTACGCAATGTCTACTTACAACTGTAAATAATTTCACAAAACATGCATCGCTCACACACTTACTACTATTTACAATAATACTTTTGCTTCTTCGTGTAACACGTTTGCTTCCTAGTTGGAATAATTTCTTTAATTTGTACACTTTATACTACTATACTCAAGTCAGTCATTGCACACTCACATTACTTTCACCGGTAATCGCATCATGATTAGTATGTTGCAGGATAAGAAAAACGTCGCAATAACATAATATGTAGGTATACTAAACAATATAAAGTGCACAATATCCTTGCTAAATTTTTAGATGAACTTGTGTGTAAACGAGATAAGAATTGAGGTAAACTTGTTTCTCACTTACGTAGCCACACACCGTAGAATAATATTATGTAAGTTTGCAATCATTGTAGGCCTAGCGAATCAAATCAATCAAACGCTTCTGAGCGAGCACGAAGCAAGACTTGCTGAAAATTATTAAGAACGTCTGATGAAAATAGTTACTGAAAATTAAAGCAAATCTTACATATTTAGTTTGACCAGAAACTGGGTAAATTCTTGACAAAGAAACACAAAATGCATCGTATTGATGCTGAAAACTGGAGCAGTTGATTTTTTACAAAAATAAAATTAATTCTTCAGCGATTTGTTAATAATTCGAAATTTTTTTCATGAAGTTAAAAATTGATGATTGTAATAATTAGGTGAACCGGTTGTTGTGGGGGTGACAATGTATGTGCTCTCCATCAGTTCCGTCTCTGAAGTCCAAATGGTATTTAAACCATTCTCTCATTGTATACATACTCCTTAATTAAAATGTTTTCATAGTTTATTTAAATGTTATATTATCATACAAATGTTTAATTAATTCCTTCTTCTATATCTGTCAATATATTATGCTACTTTATATGTGTACAGTCGTCTCCGTATTATACACACATGTCATATAAAAAATACAAAACGCAGGGCCCTAACTCGGGGTAAAAACTTTTTTCTTCATTTCTCCTTCTTTCTTCTGTCCTTTCTTCTTAATTGTGGGTTACCAAAACTTGTGCTAATTGTAAGCTCATTGTTGTTTTCATACATTATACCATAACAATATTAATAAATTAGTCTACAACATAATATTTTAGCCAACAGGACACAATATTGATAAGTGATTATTATTATTATTATTATATTTTTATGTTGCATTGCAAGTATATTTAATGTTAGATTAAAACTTTACCGACTAATGCCAAAACATTACATCCAAATTTGACATTTTACGATTTCGCTGTGATTGGTCTTGCTTTTAAATCAACCTGTTGTTTAACCTTCTCCTTGCCTTAAAATCTCTATACCCTGTTTGAATTATGAAAATAATTGTCGCTTGTTCGTTTACACACACGCGCACATCACGCACACATAAACAACACATCAGCAAAAATGATACTATTCTTACCTACATAATATAATTAATTACCTATGCTTAGATTTTAACTTTTTGTTGCTGCTTCTACTCTACACACAAATTATTCCGCGTCGATATAATATTTTTCTACTTTAGTAAAACCAAAATAAAATACATTTCGGCAATTCATTTCTCAGAGTAGGCATATTATACATACCTTAAATCCATCTAATCTATTACTTAATTATTTATGATTAAGTTTTTGAACCTTACATTCAAACTTATTTTGCTTTTATTCGTGAATCTTTTACTTTTAGTCGAGGACATCATGAATCACGTTGTTGCCCGTTATTTGAGATCTCGTTATTAAAATTCTCTGTAAATTATGTAAAAAGAAATGAATTGCTTTCAGGTTGCCAGGTATAATTGCTAAAATATACAGCACAAAATCTAGACACTTAACCTTCGCTAATACCACAGCAACACGAACATCTAACACAAACGCCGTAAAACAACTGCGCTTTATTTAAGCGGAAAAAAGAACAGCTATTTAAAATGACGTAAAAGTAAAATGTCGATCATACATTATTATTAAGTACCTAAGTATGTATATGTTAAATTAACTAACCAAGATTATTTTATAGTGGGAGAAAGTACATTTAGATTCTAATTAATTCCATAAAGATATTGCCTTGGGCCTTTATGTAGGAAATAACAAATTAAAAAACAACTAAATTAAAATCAAGTAATATAAATATCTATCTTTTTCCTATTTGCATAAAAATAAAATATTATTGTAACTTATTATTACTAATACAAAACAAGATGCTTATTTGCTGCGCTTGTTTCAAATGTGAACGTTTATTTTTTTATTTTGAATTTGTAAATGACAACTGCCTGAAACTAACACGTATATGCTCATCTATCTTAATATTTTTCTGTTAGGGCTACATGAAAATATTCTAACATAATATTTAAATTCAATTGGGAATCTTAATTAACAAATCCAATTCGGTTTATAAACGTTTTGTAATCAATTGGACCTAAAAATATATATTTGTGTTTAAACTGACTCTCCTTGCACCTGCTCTTTTTTCTATCTATCTATTTTTCTAAATCTTTCTTCTCTCTTTCTTCTTTCTCTATCTCTTCTTCTTTCTTCTCTTTCTCTGTCTTTCTATTTATCTCTCTTTCTATTTCTTCTTTGGAGGAAATCGTCGCTAAAGCCATGCAGATTTTGTTTAACGTTTAACCATTATTTCCCTAAAGAAAAATGTTTAAAATTGTCATTATGGTGATTGTAAGCACTCGGGAAAGTTTTAATTAATGATATCAAGCCTAAATAATCAATTAATTATACTTGAATAAATGCGAGGCTTTAAATGGCGATTTCCTTCATAAACTCTTTCGTAGTAAAACTCTTTCAATTAGAATTAGCAATAGAAAAATGTTGTAGTGACATTTCAAATGCATAAATTTTCAAAGTATTAATCTCGTCTTGGTTGTTTGTTATGACGTGTAACCTTTTAAGGATTTTACCGTGGACTTTTACTTTCGTCAGACTTGGAAGGATCCTCGCCTGAAATTTAAAGGGCCGCCTGGGATTACCACTTTATCAGTAAGTTATTTTCCCATTTCCCCAATTAATGAGCAAACCTCAATAAAGAAGGAAAGAATAAATAATTAACAGTTGTTTAAAAATGTATTTGTTTTATTTTACCATTTTAGGTGGGTTCAGAATTTCTCAAAACGCTTTGGGTGCCGGATACTTTCTTCGTAAACGAAAAGAAGTCTTACTTCCATACAGCCACGACTCAGAACGAGTTCCTTCGGATTTCCCAAGACGGGGACGTTCTGAGATCGATTAGGTAATTTTGAACGGAAGATGATGATGTACCATTTTATCACTTTATAGATGTGTATATTATTATGTATAGAGAAATACAAAATATTATTCATCCTTCGACTTTATCCAAAAGAATCGTCAGATTTTTCTTGAAAATACAATTGAATTGTAGCTTGCAAAATGTCACTATACCAATCAAATTATCTGAAAAACATTCTCTCTTTTTCTTGCCAAAATTACTTTTTCGGATGCACTTCCGTGCCAACTTACAGAAAAGTAAATATTTTTTTAAAAAATCTTTCATTCGCCTTATTGGACTTTATATTTTCAGATTGACTGTGACTGCTTCGTGTCCTATGGATCTCCGTTATTTCCCTATGGACAGGCAGCTTTGTACCATAGAGATTGAAAGCTGTGAGATACTAAAATTTCTTTATATATTCCAAATAATAAATATTTTTTAGTTTTAAACAATTTAATGAAGAAAAAAAATATTTTGTTTTTTCGATTATTAAACTTCATTTTATAAGATGGATGTGTGTATGTACTATAACAGTCTGTGTCGTAGTAGTTGAATATTTTATCCGTCTTTATAAACTAACTAAGCATATGCATTTTTCTTGTTGACCTTCTTCTACTTTCATTTTTCTAGTTACTACTCACATTACAAAATAATTCGAACCGTTTTGTGCGTTTTCAAAAATATAAAATACCTTTGAGGCTACGGCATTAGAGTTTTTCTAGTTTTTCAATAGAATATAATAATAATGACTCTCATTTCCAGTAAAAACATTGCAACGTTTGCAATTCCTTTATAGAACTACGATTTTTGCTGATATTATACGAGTTGATCATGCAAGTTTAATTTTAACTGCAATCAGGATCGACCTACTTTTTAAAAAAAAATTTGTTCGCAGTGTTACTATCAAAATATAAAACCAATTACCTTTAACCAGACTTCCTACCATTTACTTTTATTAACCAAATTATACAATACTAAAAAAAGAGAAAGTCTATATACACACTCAGATCAGATATAATGCTACCCAAACAACACATATACACACAAAAAGATCAAAAACGGGATTTCTTATCAACAGCCACAGTATACAAAGCAACAGTATTTCCTAAAGTTTCCAATTTTAGAATCTTCGTTGGGCACGATGATAACCATTTATTTATAACGTTGGCGCTGCTATATAACATCATTTCATCACTATCATATCATCAGCTTGATAGCAATAATGAAAATGTAACACAACAGGCATCTTATGGTCAGACAGCTAAACTTACCGACAGCTTTAAGGAAATGATGTTAACAAAGCAGGAAGAAACATCAAATGAGAAAGTTGTATGAGGAAATGTTCCATTTAAACACAATTCACCCAGCACACTACACTTTTATCTCTATAAATTCATTGTCCTTTCATTATTAATTTTTATGGACATTTCAATGCAAAATGTTTTCATAAAAGCACAACCATCAAAAACTACATCGTTGTAGGCTGGTATATACTTTTATTATTATTTATGCTTTATTGTTGCACAAATACATAATTTGCTGAGTACATTTAGAAATTCAAACTTAAGTAAACAAGCCGCAATGTAATCATCATCACAACATTATAATGACCGTGAGGCCTGATAGAATTTAGCACAATAAGAAAATGAGAACCCAACTCGGAGCTGCGCATACGAAATTCCAGTAAGTACTTTTGCTGCATGATTATATCTAATCTAATACAATTACGATTACGACGATGATGTATTTGAGCTTGCAAAAAGCATGTTGTTTGCTATATAAAAGTTATGAGCACCAAATTAGCTTAAAGAAATAGCTTCTTTAAAGTGCATGTCACCTTCTATGGATATCAAAGTCGTAATATTGGAAAATGGTTGGAGAAAGTATTATTGAAAAGAAGTTGAAAAGTAGGACAGCTAACAAATTTAAGCAGCATTCATGTACCACCAAGGTAGGTAAAATATTATCTGTTTCTTCCCAGTTCTCTGTAAAAATTTGTATTAGGTAGCCTCATTAAATGTTTCATTAATTTTTGCTTTGACAGCTGTTAGTGTGTGTGTTTTAGATATTGCGTAACAATTCCTCCATATTTGCCTTAAGTATGTTTCGCTGGTGGCTTTGTTCAATTATTAATTAATACAAGGAGAGTATTGACAGCAGAAGAAAATAAGTCAAACGAAAAATTTAAGGTGCATATCATGTCATAATCCAAAAGTTCGCTATACTGTTGCTAAAATGCTTCTCTCTACGATTAACTGCAGATAAATTTAGAGAAAGTAATAATTAATAGAGGATCGCTGTTTAAAATTTGCATGCGTAACAATATCAAGGTTTCACACGTGTGTGTATATGTGTATGTTTCTAAACTCCAGTTTTATTTTAAACGACGAGCAGGCTCCGTTCCTTTGATAAAACTTCAGAAGTTGTAGTTGAAATTAACGCTCTTCGTTGCTATTTAGCCAGGTACAATCATTAAGTAAATCGTCTGCATGGAGTTATGTAAATGCAACAACAATACACTTTTAAAAGCGACCGTGCGACTAGTTTCGATTTATTTTTATTGTATAAAATCTATCAGAAATAAACTTCTGTTAGGTTGTATAACAACTATTCTACAGACAAACAGTCCTCGATGTCTCAAATGAAAATTTATAGTCATAATTTTGAAGACCACTATGGTGCCGAATTGCATTAAAGTTTTATAACGATTACTTAAGTAATTTTAATAAGCCGTTTAAAGACTGGCAGTTAAGATTAAATCAGTCTTGGTACTACACGTACCAGCTTTTAAATTAAAAACGTAATATGACTTGTCTCATAAACGGACAGACACAAAAAAACAACATGGACGTAAATATTGGAATTGTTTGAAGAAATAAATCGAATACTAGTAACACTACAGCAACTACTTCAACGAATTGATCTACTTACATAAAATACAAAGTATATAGGCAGTAGATATAAATTAAGGCAACAATAAGTCATTATAAACATAATAAAAACAATAGAACTTCCTTGATTAAATTAGCTTTATAGACAAGAAGTTGTTTTTCAGCGAAGGTAGACACAACAAATATCGACACACAAAAGAAATTATGATGAAAACTCTCAGCAGCAAGTATACGAATCATTTAATTTTGATCCAGTTGTTGTTATTACGTTGTTGTTGTCGTTTGTGACCAATACAATAATGCTTCCAGTAGTCAATATATAAACAAAATATAAAGTAGATTGTTGATGTTGTAAATTAGTCGGTTACACAATGGTGGACATAGAGTATCAATGGGCTGGCGGTCGGAAGTCCATCGGAATGGGACCAATACAACTGCCACAATTCACCGTGTTGGGGCACAAACATACCCAAACTTACATCCTGCTCAGCACAGGTACCCAGGTTATATCTCTGCTACTAAAAGCCAGCAAACCGTTTTTATCTACTCTTAAATTATGCAGCATACCCAAAAAATGCACAAATATATATTCGTAAATCAAAGCTATAATAGAGACTATAAAGCAGCAAAAGTTCTCTGTTGTGTATATAATTAATTAATTTTCATTTTACTGTAAACAAACTTTACTTTTACTAAATTCCCCCCAAGTTGAAGTAAACTTAACATTTTTGCATAGGACTTCTACTGTATTATTATTATATCGTAAGGGAAGAAGTTGAGTATTGTGCCACCACCGTAAAAATGGCTTAAACAGATGCATTCCTGTCACCAAACTTTCCCACAAAACAGCTATGTAGAATAGATTGTTCCTTTTTAGTTTTAAATTATCGCTGCTGCAACGTTCAACTACAAATGTTCTACTGCCTTTGTCTTTTTCTAAGGCTGCTTATGTACAACATACTTAAATGTTTGATGGAGAAAGGAACCCAATAGTACTGTAAAAAGAAAGAACTTTAGTTTTCTGCATGTTTGCATTGTTCTGATCCGATCCCGGGTTCCTTCCATGCTGCATGAATTCTTTAGATATTGTTATACTGGCTGAAACGTACAATTACTGCATAAGTATAATATTATATTTGTAATGATTTCGTTAATTTTTTCTTTTGCATTTTCGTAGAAAATGATAAGCAATATGTTACATGCTTGCAAGCAACGCTCTCTGCTCCAATTTCTAAAAAACAACAAGCAATTTTTATTATTAAATAGCCAGCAGCAAAAGTAGTGATTTTTGTACTACTACTTCTACTTCTACTATTTGACTTTTATAACTTATTCTCTTATTTCTTTTCTAGAATTAACTTTCGTTTGCGGATACTTACAAAAAATCGTTCAATGTAATGCAAGATTATCTTGTAAAATCCGTATGACTGATTATTGATCTATCTATACAAGGTTTAGTCTTTAAAAAATAAACGAAACTTTATACATAACAAACCCGTCAAACACTCACACAAATAACCACAGAAAGATTAGCCTCCTTAATGAATGAATACTTCTCATGAAAAGAAGTTGTATAATTAAATAACTAATGATGGTTTGCCGTCATTTTAAATAAATAAATTTATTTATTTATACATACTACTTAATTCTTTCTAATATTACCCCAAAAACGAATCAAAATACTCGAGAATGATCATGATAATAATAACAATAACAATAATACATATATAAAAGCAGTTTTAATTGCCCTGCTGCCCGCCTGCTACAGATTCACATACTTTTGGTGGATCGAATAATTATTTTTACTGCAAAAATTATATCTGTTGTTGTCCAAAAAGGTTTTACAACACGAAGGAATATAAACTGGTTAGGGAGACATTTCACAACAGACAAAACATAACCATAATACTACATTTACAGCTCAAATTACACTACCGTTGTAAAAGTTACTTTTTTAGTCGAAGTAAAAAAGCAACGGAGATCACTACATCACTACCAATATACAATGTTATAGTGTAACATACCACTACGACTAAGAAAAGTACAGACGTAAGTAAGGAGAAAGTAATTTCAATAAAAGAGTAATATACCATACCAGTTTAACAGCCTCATTTTCAGGGAGCAAAAAGTACACAAAAACAAAAAATATAATAATACAAACGCGGATATACATAGTAGTAGTAAGTTACAAAGTGGAAAACTGATAATAACACTGCGAATGATCCCGTTGTACGTTTAGTGTACACATGGATTGTAAAAATCTGTTTAGTATGTGAAAATTAGATTTTTTAATGTGAAAAGCTCAGTTTTTCCAGTCATTATTGCAATACAAATAAAATACTAATCCATTTGTTTTTACTATATCGTTTCTATACAATGTAATGTGTACGCACTATAAATAGATCGTAATTTCCTACTTTTCATTTTATATTAAATTACAAAAAAAAGAGAAAGTGGTTGATGAAGCTTCAATCACTAAAATTATAAGTAATTTATCCTACACGTACAAGAGAGGGAAACAAACTTTCTGCAAGTTAATTCCTGATTTTGATTAAAAGAGAAAAACGTTGTTGGAAATTTGGTATAATATTGTAAATTTAGTTGGCTACACTATGTCGGACATCCGGTACAAATGGGCTAAGGGGCACGAGTCCGTTGGGGTCTCGTCTGATGTCTCTCTGCCACAGTTCAAAGTACTTGGGCACAGGCAGCAAGCCATGGAAATTTCCTTGACTACAGGTTAACTCTCTCATAAATATGATTCGTCTCAAAAATGATTATTTGTCCTTATATATATACATATATGAAAATAATATATCTTTAATTATATTTCTGTATAAACACACATTTTTCACGAAATATTATTATATCAATTGATTATTAAGAGTAGGCAACTTCATAATTCTCTGAGTTTTGCCTCTCATTAAACCAATTAATATAGACAAATTAAATTTATAACAAGAGCTACACAAAGTTTTCTACAAAAACTTACTACGACGACAAAAATAGTGGGAGAGATTCGAACAAGAAAGGCTTTAACCCATAATATAAGAATATTATTCAACGCTGTCTTTTGAAGTGTTTTTGCTGATGTAGGGTAATTTTTGCAATTACAGTGGGGTGTATTGAGTTTCGTAGTAATCGTTGTTGTTGTTGTTGTTAAGAATAGTTTATTGAGCAGTTTTGTATCAATGTTTCCTATGTCTGCTTTAGGATACTGAAAACTTCTACTGTTTTTATTTGGGGTTACTCGATACATACTTCAAAGTATAAACTGTTTTGTATTTACAAGATAATATGTGTTTGAAATTCAAACTACTACACTGATTGAAGGAGTTCTTTAACCTCCAAAAAATTAGTTTGCCGTAATAATGTGCAATAAATAAATAAAATAGAGTGCGGAAAAATTATAGATGATATTCGTTTTTACAAAGGAATTCAACGTCCCAGTGATAAAAACTCTAGAAAAGAAGACGTTATACGAGTGGAGTCACTATACACAAAAAATACAAATTTTACTTAATATACAAAGTACAACCGACTACAATGGTGAAATGCACTGACTATATTAGTAACATGACATGTGCCGTACTTCTTCTTACAAATTAACCACCACCACCACCACAATCTATTATTTCTTTGTGCTTTTTTACACTACTGTTAAGTCTCTACACGATTATCGCCACTTACTGTCACTTTCAGTCACTTAATTTCACATGTTCACTCAATACCACCACCAATCACTTTCACAAAGCTCATTATCATCACCACCATCACACTTTCACTTATAAAAAATATCGTCTTGTAAGCTTAAACTCAAATAGAATGTAGATAGTATTTGAAATCAATACTTAAACATGCCCCATAATAATAATAATTAGTATATCTATCTAAACAATATTTTTTATTCTTGAGTAGTAGCAGGAAAGAAATAATAATTCCAAAAAGAAAGGCTTTACTACTTACCATATACTATATAATTAGTATTTGAATAATAATAATCTGTACAGTTCATTTCTTTACCAAAGATGTTAACTAAAAAATTTATGTCTATATAGTTCTGCCAGACTTACTAAATTTACTAGTTCTCGGAAAAATGTCAATAAAACGAATTCGAGGACATTCAAGCTTCAGAATTTGTTAAAGTAAATATTCTTAGCTTTGATTTTCAAGTATATTGATATCTAGAAATTTCATTTTATAAAGCCTACCTATCTATATATAATTGATTTTCTTAAATAGTACAAAAAATGAACAGTATAATGAGAAGAACTTATTTCCCTTCCTTCGTCATTAACACATTTATTTTAGAAGAAATGTCTAAAACAAGTACAAAATCATTTCACTTGAAACTTAAGTATATATATAACAGAAGTGTAAATAAATATATATTACTATGCATAACCTATTACTAATTACAATATACCCACCACATACATTTCCCTGTAATTAATTAACGCTTGATATTAAAATAAAAAAGGAAATGTAGATGTTTCCTAATTGAGCCTCTTAACTTTAGGAAATTATTCGCGTCTGGCCTGTGAGATTCAGTTTGTGAGATCTATGGGATACTACCTGATCCAAATTTACATTCCATCAGGGCTCATCGTAAGTATACTTCATTGAGAAAATAACGAAATAAAGCATGATGTCATTGAATATTTTAACACGTATCACGTACCTACCCATATTTTGATTTTATTCCATACAGGTTATTATTTCTTGGGTCTCCTTTTGGCTCAATCGAAATGCCACTCCCGCTAGAGTTGCTCTCGGTGTAACAACGGTAAGGAAAGGAATGGTTAATAATAAACTTGTAACAGTCATAATGATCGACAGAAAAATAGCGTTAATTTCATTAAGGATGATTGGTAAAGCGTGAGAATTTATCTTACTGGAAACGTCATTAATCAAACCCTTCTGCGACGCATAAGATAATTGCATATATGTGCTCCTTCTGTATCTTATTATTTGTCACGTAATAATGGTTGCTGGCTCATCTGCTGTTGTCATTAAATTTCTTTGAAGAAACTGACACGTTCGCGCATGCTGTTTTCGTTTTTGTGTGATTTTTATTCGACTTTATTTCGATAGCTTTATTTCATTTGTATACCGTCTGTAGGTGCTGACGATGACAACGCTAATGTCCTCAACCAATGCAGCTCTTCCAAAGATATCTTACGTTAAATCTATAGACGTTTATCTGGGTACCTGTTTCGTCATGGTTTTTGCGTCATTGTTAGGTACAACTTATAACCCAACAATAAAAATCCGTATTTAATGATTTAATGAGCATTTTAAGTTAGAGTAACGTATTTTATTTAATTAAATTAGCGGACAGAATCACTAGCCACTTATGCAATCTAAAATGACTTTGATTCTTTTTTCCTTCAAACAGAGTACGCAACTGTGGGTTACATGGCCAAACGAATCCAAATGCGCAAAAATAGATTTATGGCTCTGCAAAAAATGGCAGAGCAAAAGAAAGCAGCGATGGATCATCATGATGAGCACCATGCTAAGCAAACTGTAAGTTAAAATTAAACTCTCAGATGGTGGTGGTATGTATTGTGGCATATTAATTAAAAATGTTGAGAAATGAATTCACTGGAGAGAATGTTTTTTAACAATGTCTAACCATAGGAAGTAAGATTCAAAGTTCACGATCCTAAATCGTACGCGAAAGGTGCAGGAACGCTGGAGAACACAGTAAACGGCGCTAGAGGTGGAGACGAAGAGAATCCTGCTCATCCTATCTTGCCGCCTGGCAAAGATATCAATAAGTTGTATGGAATTACGCCCTCTGATATCGATAAGTAAGCTTTTGCGTAAAACATACAGATATATACTACTGACGACTTTGTAATTAAAATGCAATCAACTGAGAGATTTACTCAAAACCACTCCAGTATAAAAATAAAAAATACTTCATAATTAATCTCTCTCTTTTTAATTTCTAGATATTCTCGTGTGGTATTCCCAGTTTGCTTCATTTGCTTCAATTTAATGTATTGGATTATTTACCTTCATATTTCGGACGTTGTAGAGGATGATCTTGTGACTCTAGAAAAGTCCGACTAAAAGTTTTTCCAGTTACATGTATTATTATTACTCTACTACTACTACCAATACTACTATACTACTACTACTACAACAACAACAACTCATTACTTAAGGATTTCAATTTTACTGTAATAATATTTATTATACATTTTACATCTTAAAGTTTACACGCTTAAAATTAGTGAACTTCTTAAAAAAATACAAACATGGATTAACTTACTACTACTACTATTTGTTCTAAAAAACATGAGAGGCAATATGAAAGCTTTTCATAATCAGCGTCTCAAAGTGTGTGATATAACTTTAGTCTGCCTCGTTTTTTTATGTCAGTTATTTAAAAAGCAAATATGTCATCAGGATGAACTACACTTACACATATTCGAAGAAAAAAAACACACTACATTTTTACCTTTCACTACAACAACAACAATTACTACTACTCAACAAGAGATGGAAGAATCATACCGTGTGGGCAGCTCAATTTCAAGACTTTCAGTAGTAGGGAAAACGAAAGAGGAAAAGGGAAAGGATGATAATCTACTCTCTCTCTCGGTTGCCCCCATCATTTTCAGAAGGAAACAGCAACAACCGCACCTTCACCGCCACCACCTCCACCATCATGCCATCATCACCCACGCTACTAAAATCGAGAGATGAACAGAAGCAGCAATATCTGCTCCAGAATCAATTTAATTATACTCTGGAAAATACGAAGATTATTTTGGACGAGTGGAAAGGAAGTGTTATCGTTATGGATGGGTGAAAGAAAGAAGACCATATACTAATGAAATGATAGGAAAGGAACCCTTTTTTGTAAAGCCGAGGGCACAGGTGTGTGTGTATGTGTATTTACATGTGCATATATATGCAAACCTAAATAGTATTATGAAGGCTGAAGTAAGTTTTACTACACTTAATATTTCTGCCGCCACCGTCGCGTCGCCAACGCCGCCGCCGCCGCTACTTCTGATGATGATAATTCAATGATGATTTGATGAGTGAAGAAGTGTTGTAATAAGTTAAACAACGATGTATAAAAAACGTTATAGTAGAGAAAAACGAGACACATGCCTAACAGACACAAAGAAATACTCAAAATAATAAATTATAATATGTAATTGTACATGGTTAGTAGATTCCTACATATTTTCATGTAACACTACTACTACTACTACTACTACTCAAGGCTTCGTTTCATGAAGGATTCAGGAAGGACAGTACAGCATGTCAACTTGCAAAATACTACAACAACGACTACTTTAGTTACACACATAACATCCTATAGGAATATATAAACTGTCATCATCATCATCATGATGGTAGTGATCACCATCATCATTATCATTACTACTACTTCCCCCATCATCACATTACTTCCACTCCACCACACATTATCTCTCTTTCATTTTTCAGTACAGTGCACACAAAACAATAAAAAATTGCGTTCTGAAATAATGGGAGGAATACTATCGTTGAGCGACTACTGACTGAGAGAGAGTTTAGTTTACGGAATATAAATTTTCGTTGATAAATTGACATCTTATCGGGATATATTACTTAAACATTTTATATAAAGGGAACCCGTAGAGCCAACAACACTGACAGTGACAAAGACGACAACAACACCATCATAAAAGAAGAAAAGGCTTTTCAACCTAAAAAATTCTCTATCAAATGCGTATTATTATGTCACTTTCTATCAAATCTGTTCCCTTGTCTTTGCAGTATATTACATGACAGACAGTAATTGAATAATGGTTGTCACACTCACGAATATATTATAATAAATGCAAAAAGAAGAAGAGTAAGAGAGGAAAAGCTCGCTGGGGAAAATGACGACAGGAATGTTAAGCAGGTGATGCTCTAAAACTAAAATCCCTGACTCAATAATGTTCTTCTCCTCTCTTTCCTCTCTGCAACTTGTGTGTTCATTTTTCATCTCCAGCCACCACCGCCGCCACCACTGAATGAAGTCCAAAAGATTTATAGCACGCCTAATTGAGAACGAAGTAGAGCGTGTGTGCTTGGAGATTGTGTGTGTGTGTGTGGATGAGGAGGAGCAGAAAGTTGGTTTGACGCTTTTTGGTTAATCATTTTTTCACTTTACCCCAATTGCCCTTTTTGTAGTATATTTAAATTCTGGCGAATGATAAATGATGATTAACTATTCCCAAGTTGACATGGAGAAACTGTTCCGCTTCGAATAACAAAGGAGCCGTGTGTGAGAGAGAGAAAGGACAACATCATAATATTACTGTTATATAGCGCTGGTCCGCCATACCATACCAATATACTATTCTAAAGAATCATAATTTTATGTAAGATGAAATATTTAAGAAAGAAAAAAATGGTGCTACGAGCAACAAGGAGAAGGAATACGAATCGTTTTTTTCTCTAGAATACTCTACAACTTCTGCTCTAACATAACAATTGCTACAAGACACATAAATCATGATGATAATGCTGAGTCGTTTCCAATTGTGCAATAGAAAAAAATGAAGTAAGTCACTGTAAAGCGAATAATGTGAAATATAAAAATGACGACGAAAGAAAGAAAATGTGACTAGCCATGTGACAAAAACTTCTCTTCTTTGAGTAAAATGTTTTCACTATCATTTATAAACAAACATGAAAACGAAGACATAGTAGATAAAACAAAATGAGGCAGCTGCGTTAAACAACAGCCACAGCAACAACAACAAGAAAAAAACACAGACAGACACCTATACGGTATTATAATGTCAAGAATAGTAATAAAAATAATAATACATCTTTAATGATGCGTACGAATACTTCCATTTCACAAATTTTCTGCCTTTCAGAAGCTTTCCAAAAAACAAACAAGTGAAAGTCATTGAAAATAAATGTTTGTCTCGTTTAAAATGATAGCAACGGTTTTACGAGATTATTTATATACTTTTTTCTTAAAACTTCAGTATACTTCTTCGCTGATAGATATTTAAATAACATTATCCTATTACGTAATATTAAGCACTTTATGGTTTGAGAGTGTGAGGACGACCGAATATGAAAGATTTTAACAAAGTTCCAATTATTTTAAGAGAGATCGAAAATATTTTTTAAAAAAAAGTGGTGAAGTTCGTGTAACAAATAAATTTGCTTTCATCTATTCAATGGACCTCGCCTTGCTTGCCTGCTAGATCTCCACCAGAATGTTTCCTGTGAAAGTTCACGTTGATCGCACAATCAATCCTGAAAGAGAATCAACAGCAGAGATAATGTGCCCACTAAATATTCTTTACTCTCATTCATCATCCTCATTGTAACAAGCATAAAAGCAGTACCGAGACGACAACGAAGTTTCAGAATGAAATTTCTTCAAAAGACGATCAGACTTTGCAGAGAACTATCAATGAATTTGGAAAGGCATCATTGGAACACTTTCATGTACAATTCACACTTGAAAAAGACTCAGAAACGCAAAATCATCAATAATTTTCTGTAATCAGTTAAAACTTTTAATGTAGGGCGTAGTTTGTACCAGAGAACCGGGTTAGGTTTTTCTGTTAGTTTTTTTACATTCGTTGTCAAAGTACTTCATTTCCAGGCAAAAATCAAAACGATGAATTAAAATTTCACAAGGAAAAAGGTCACAAGAGAAAAACAGCAAACAATGCTTGCCTCTGGTATGTAGTAATACGTTTAGTTTTAGAACGCTTACGATAAGACTTGGTAGCGAAGCGAAAGTTAAAAAAACTTTATGTTTATGAATGTGAATTATAATAAAAAGTAATAATAATAAATTATAAATATTTTAAGCACATCATTATTATTATTATTATTATTATGATATGAGCAAATAAATTATGAGCTCCTCGAATTACGAAATCAATTAAGACAAAATACTCTTTACAACATAATGTAAAGTTTCTGTATTGCAATAGTAGTCAAATTTTCAATTACAATATTATATAGGGTGATTTTTTGCATGTTAGTTTTGATTAAAAACGTGATTCATATTTTGGTTTGATTACTTAACTAAAGTGAAATACATGCACGACGTTTCTTTAAAAATCTAGTTTAAAAACGTTGATTTGTTTGTATTCCTGGAAACAACATTTTTACCTGTATGTATTTAGATTAAATAAAAATGTATGTAGGTTGCTCATAATAATAAACTTGTTAAAAGTTGGGTTGACATTATACCATAAAACCGGAAGAGAAAAGTGAGAAGGAAGAATAAAAATGTGCCGTTGTTGGAATGGGGTATAGAGAGATTCTCTAAACAATAACATTGCTAAAACAAAACATATTATTTGAGGATAATTTTTACACGCTTCGAAGCAATTTCTACGGATTACTGTGAAAAAACTGAAAAGGAATAATATGTATATTAGGTATGTCATTTATAAAAGTCTTAAACCAATATGAAATAGAAATTGTGTGACATCGAGTTCACTGTGTTTCTAACAATTTGCTCACTATACACTGTGTTAAGTGACACAAACAGTGGAAATATTATTATGTAATGCAATAGTGACTTTGCTAAATAAGTATAAAATAAGCTACGTATTTATATTCAGGAGTACAAGTAATAATAATAGTAGATTATGTCTGAGTATATTTGCAATTTTTAAGTGTTGTAATAAGATATTTTTAAAATTCGTTATAATGATATTCCACAACGTAAGCGAACAAGTATCGTTTTCGTAGCAGTTTATCAGACGATTGAAGTCTACCAAACAATTTTTATTTAAACGTTGGAAAGCTAAAAACACTTTACAAAATTTCTTCTACTGTTTCCCTTCTAACAAATTAATGACCCTTCAAACAACTTTTTGTTTTTATTTTGCTAGTCACATTGTAGTAATTAAAGTTGGAATTGGAGTTACAACAAGCCAATACAATTATTCCAGTACCTAATTTCTTTAGTTGAGAGTTATTTTAATTTGAGAATTGCTTATTTAGACTTGTTTCGGGATACAGTTTGTTACCAATCACAGCCTACACAAAACACTATAAAATTAGGGTTAAGCGTGTTCCATTATTTCATCCATAAATATTAAAAATAGTACATCAGCAGCAGCAGCATTATAAGGTTAACTAACTGCGTAAGGCTATTAGGCTACTGCAATGATAAATATTATTATTGTTTTCAAACTAAATACTTACCCAAAAATAAAAAACGAAACAAAAGTACTGACTGATAAGCAAAACATTTTACAATTAAAGCGTTTATAATAATATAATAAAAAATGATTGCCTAACCTAAACTAAAAAGGAAGTTGAAATAATTTGGTCCACATGACAAAGAGATACATGACTTAGGAAGCATAAAAATTAAAAACTATTACTATGAGAAATAATTGTTTTCATTTGAGTTAAAACAAAAAACGGCGCTGCTAACTGCAATAATAGGAAAGCTCTCTAACAGGCAATATTTAATTTTGTCATTCCTTATGCATAAGGTATCCAACAATTGAAATACGTGTCAAAGGCTACAGCTTTGTAGCTGTCTTAAATTCCCTCTAGAATTTTTTAAAATTATGATATGGGATAGATATTTGGTATCAGTAAAATTAGTAACTAAACCTATAAACATACAAAGAGTCGGGCGGGATTACGATGTCATATATTGCCTATGAGAATAAGATCAAGATTAGATTCCATTGATTTACAGCTACTTTAATTAGAAACTTACTGACATCATTTAGTTCAAAAACTTGCATCTTAAATTGCTAAATACTATTATTACTATATATTTGCGAAGAAAGGATTCATATAATTAATTACATTAATGTACGTAATTTTTATTAATTTTTTATCATTGATTTGCGTATTCAGGCGATAATTGGCGATCTGCTAAAAATAATTAAAAACATTGATGATCAGGAATTTTTTATAATGATATAATGATAAAGATTTTACGTACGTACTCTCTCCACAATTTAAACTGTATCAGAACAAATGCTCATTTTCTATGAAAGTTAAAGATAAAAAAAGTGTCATTGTATACAATAAGAGAATAAGAATAAGCATTATTACAATTACAACAGAAGTACATATAAAAATAATTGCGTACTGAATTGTGTACATCGTTTCTACTTTTACGAATAGCATAAAGCAACTTTTATTATGTAACGACGAAGAACGACGAAGGCGACTAGGAGATGAAACCATGTCTACCTTCAAGAAAACTCAAACTCAATCCTTTTATCAATACTACAATACAAACGTTTAATAACACAAACACACAAGCACGTAAATTACTTCACGCAGTATGAAATATTATTATTATTATTATGATATAATAAGAAATAACCTAAACAATTACTCAATTCCCTTACACGCGCCAAATTTATATTTTCTCTTCGTTACTTTCATTCATTTCTAACCCAACTTGCAACTTTAACTTCAAGTTAAAAATTGTTTGGTTTCCGAATTTTAGTAACTGATTATCGAATGTAGATTTGGATACTAAAAAACGATACGTGATTCACTATACAACGGAGGAGCACATTCCGATTAGAATTAAATCTGACCAAAACAATTGAAACTAGAATAAATGCTGTACGTAGTTAACTTCTAGGAAGCAGAAATGGTTGTTTGAAGGAATTAGTAAAACATTAGAAGAACGAAATTTTTAACAGACACTAATAATTTTATGTCGTTAATAGTTGGAATATTAATAAATATTTCTTATTACATAAACTTGTTTGATTTGTGTGAGTGCGAATGAGAGAGAGCAAAAAATATACCACCGAAACTAAAAAATAAAATCCAATATAGGGTTTTTTGCAAAAAAGGTGTTTCCAAATTTTGAGTGCAATTAATTCAATCGTACAAAAACAATTCAAATTATTACTGAGCACCTACACATAAAAATTGTCTATTATATTGCGTAAGGTTAAGCATTATAAATTAGCTAAACAAGAAATTATAATAAGTAAATTATTATTATTATCCACTACGACCACTTTGTACTTAAGAGGGATTGTAAACGTAACGTTATTATAAGCTACGCTATGTAAAGAATAAACTTTGTAGTTAAAAGTATAATAATTATTCATTATTGTGTTACTAGAAACGGACGGTAAAATTAGTAAGTTAAGAATTCCAATGGTGCATCAAAATGATTGTAAACAATAAGCTAGGAATAAATACTATTATTATATAATAATTATTACTTTATATAAATAACGTACTTCTAACAATCTCGAGAAACTTCATGTTTCGTGATACAAAATACGGTAATTTTTCAAGTTTGTATTCGGTTTTGCTTAAACTTGAGATTAATTTTTATTAGGTGCATTAAAATAAGCATAACGAATAAAAAATAACAGAATTTAAAAAAAACTATCATTATATTATTATTATGATTATTACGAAGATAGTCCAGTTCCGGTAATACTGTTACCTCGCCGCGGTTGAAATTTATTTTAAATCGAAGAAAGAAAAACGACTAACGGATTGATGATAATGAATTTTCTTAGGCTGTTTACAGGCACAATTTAAACAAAGCTAGACTTTTAAATACCCAAGCCGGATTATGAAAGTATAGTTAATACTTATGTTTCGAAACAAAAAAAATAAATTGCTTTCTAATAATGTACAGGAACTGGCTGAACTTAACCGTTGAAGAGGCTATAACAAATTTATTCTGTTTTAAAATGATATTTAAATTACTACTTATTATGATTATGCGTAAGATGATTACTAGTGATTGGAGAGAATGTTGTGGATGACGATGAGTTTGTACATAATATTATAATTACGAAGTAGGACGTTTTATTATATACGTTTTAAAATAGTTACTAAACTGTATAAAAAATGCTAAATGACTAGCGTGCATTGTTGTGATGTGCGACGACTTATGATAACTTACGACGAAACCAAGAAATTTGTTAAACGAAAAAAGGAAATAAAAATGGCACAAGTTAAAACTGTTTTTAACGAATATTATGTTTTCCTTAAGCTTCATTCGGTACATTTTCTCATGCTGCGAATTCTGAATATTCTTAATATCACCTGAAAGTGTTCTTGAATAGTGAACTTTACAACACAATCGTAAATCATTTTATTTTCTTTGTAGACTGATTGATTTTACATTACCCCCAAATGAAAGTTAATTCAAGTAATTATATGTGCCTATGTGGTGAACTACTTGTGTAGGTACCTAACGTGCAAACGCATGATAAAAATGTTGACTTAGCATTTTAAATGAATGCAATAAACTCTCATACAAAACTCTTACGTTTTAGTATTACTCATAGTAATCAGAAGAAGGTTCCTTTTGCAATGCGAGAGAAGATAATACATGTTTTTCCCAGTTTAATGATGTACAAAGTACAAAACTGTACAGACAAAAATAAAAATATCTCTAATCATTTTAATCATCCACTCCTTCAATTTGTACAGTCATTCTTTGGAGGCGTGATTCTTCATTGATCAACGATTTCAATATAGGTATGTAGCAATAATAATAATATAAATCGTTACTCATGTACGAATGTCTCTCAGAAAGGAAGACACATATCTTTAGTTTCACTAGTTGGTGAAAACAACTAACCAGTTGGGACTGATGCGCTCTGGACAAGATCAATGTTGTTGACCGGCTAGCCCTATTTATTGAAAAACATGAGCAAACTGAAGCAGCGGTAGTGAAATCAGTGAGCTAAATTTAACTTTTAATCATCCACTTCTGCGTTTAAATTTAGAACAAATCGAGAGATTACTTCTAAATAAGGAAAACCAGGTAATGAAATGAATGAAACTTTGAGACAGGTATTGGAATAATAATAAATATTTTTGCTTTCAATATAAAATGAAAAACTTGGGCGAATTGCACAATTTGCCCTTTTGTTATCGTATCGCCTTTCTCGCACTCTACCACCGTTACTCCACCAATGTGTCAACAAACGTTACACATTCCAACGAAAAGTTTTAAAGCTGTCGGGAAAATCTAGATCATTATTTTTTAAAATTTGTTGAACTATGAGATGCTCACCTTGAAGTTTGCGCTGTTGTTAGTTTTTTTTCTTGAAGTGAACTTACGTTTAGTCAGCAGTACACATGTGTACAATTTAAGGTAATACATTTGATAACCCATCAAACAATCACGACGGCTAATTTGAAAGTCAAAGATAAGAGTGAGGGAGACGGGAGACGAACAAGAATCATTCTATTAATCGCTTACTTGCTTCTTTATACATTCACATTATCATTTATTTACGTTAAAGCAGCTTGCTGCTTTGAGAACTTTCGACCTTAAAACCATGATTTCACTGTCTTGCAGAAGTGACCTTTCTCCTCCTAACATTTTCTACAGTACTAGTAAGTAGTAAGTATTAGTTCATCAGAAATCTTACCTTTATAAAAGTCATTCATAAACTGTATCAAACAAACATTTTTTGCACTGTCAGGGATTATTATTAACTTAATTTCTAGTCATTATCGCCGTTTACAAAAAATCATAAGAAATTCCATCACTAATCAGACAAAATAGCGTAATAAATAATATAATACGTATCTTTGAATCTCCTTGCAAGCTAGACAACTTTTAAAGCTATCCACTAGACAAAGTACGTACGTACTATGTCGTTGATATTGAATATCATCATTGCTCGCAATAAAAAATGAGATCGTCATGAATGCGTTTCGTTCTGAAGAAGAGGTAAATTGCTATCGCGAGATAGATAACGTTAAAAATTATGATGAGTAAGATTTAATGACAGATTCACGCAAGGAAAGCATGTACTCCAACTGCCATCATCGTCAACTCTTTCTTAATTTATTGATAAATAAATGCCTATAAATAGTATA